>CABFWO010003459.1:0-29490 GCA_902155825.1 Timema genevievae
TAATCAAAAGTTTTAGTCAGTAAGTCTGAGGTACCCAGAATACATCTTCGTGAAGATATGAGATGGCATTAAATGTAAAACCATCCTGTTTGTTTGTTTCTTGGTTTTGTTTATAAACAATTTCTTAAAGAGAAACGTAAAATCATCTGTTTTGTGATCTACACAGGTAGCGAGTGGAGGATCATTTTACAAACTTAAATACATCAATAAAGAAACCCAGATATTGTCTAAACATTCAGAGTCATTTTTGTTCATGACATTAGAAAGTAGAAAATTGATCATCGACAATGTTGCTGAAATATCCTTGGGATTAAATAAACTAATAATAAAGATATGAATACTTCACCTCACCACTTCAACTTACAGATAAACATAACTTCAATGGTAGATGTGAAGCTCTCAACTTAGTGATGTTACTTTCACATAGTTTGATATTTATTGTAAGTTCAACTATCACCGGTCAGCTAATAATCTGTAGTGTCAAGCATCTGAAATGTGAGTTATTTCCTGTGCGATCCGCACGTAGGCAATGATCCCTGAGATAGAGTCCTGACCAGGCGGATGCCAAGGGAAGTGACAGACTTCAAACTTTGTCACGTGTTGATGATGTTGACCTGGGATGGGAGGACGACACAACAGAAGGTGTCAAGAGTTTGATGAAAATGTATAAAGGCCGCACTACACGTAGCAGGTTGAAGCGCTGCGGGCTGACAAATCTGGGTTACCTATTCCACACAAGCTGTATTCTGACGAATGATCATCTTGCCGCTCAGTGGAGGGGGAGTTACTTTATCGTCCGCACTTGGTTTTGCTGGTTCAGTTTGTGCTAAGATGTCTCGTCAACAACAAGAAGATGAAGAGCTTATTATATTGTACGGGTACTACCAAAAATATTGAGATATCGTAGTGTTGTAAAACGCAGAAAGAAACGTGTGTGGAGTCTAAATTTAGTGTTAAAACGGAACACTATGTCACATACTGTGACGATTTTACCTGAATTAGATGTTGATGACTTCCGAAATTATCTACGCATGAATGAAGAAACCTACAAGCATCTTTTGTCTGAGCGGTTAACCAAGCAAGCAAGTTGGAAGAGCAGAAAGCGATTACACGGCGCAGAAAGCAGTCGTCCGATCAAAAAATATCAAACTCGTTTGATAAAAACAGCGCTGCCAGCTTTCTGATACGCGCACCTATCATTTAGGTATATTACATGATCATCTCGCAGCGCTGCAAAACGACGTCAGAAAGCAGCGCTGCAACCTGCTACGTGTAACGCGGCCTTAAGAGCAGATTGATTTGAGAAATAAACCGAGTAGTGTATGTTATTGATTGTGTTTTCTTGAGGCTCTGGCTTAGACCCCTCACTTACAAATAAGAGCTCGCGCCGCCTTACATTTTAGTGTCAGAATGGGATGATAATGTATAATAAGCTCGGCCAGACCTTACATAGATATTAATATAATGGTAACAGCCCATTATGTTTGTAGTCCCAGACCGCTTGGAATCTGCCAGTTCGACACCTGTTCTAAGCCCTACCTTACTCCTCTCTACCTTGTTAGTGCAAATATACGGATAGCTTGTGCGGGTAGTAAGACGCGGAACACGGTCAAAAAAAGCATATCTGCATAAAGAGTGTTCACACTAAGGTACCTCGTCTAAAAAATATTGTCTTCTAGTTACAGTTCATATCGAGGTTGTGACCTTGAGATAAACAAGGTTTTCCTATTTCATCTCTGGAGGTTGGGTCAAGGCTTAGTATCACCTTGACAACAACAAAAAACTGTCATGGCTTGATATTGTTACCAACATCACAATGTTTGGGAATCAAAATATTCATTAACTCATTTTTTACAATTAAATATTCTTAAGGAACTGTAAAATGGATGTCCTTGTTTTTTATTTTACTTCTTACAAATTTGTACCACTGCGCTGTTCATCGCGCACTTTGTTTTCAGGGTAGTGTTTTAAGGATACTTGGGAGTACATACTTGGTGTTTGCTGCAATATTAGGTACTGAAGGAGCTTTCAAATGTACAAATAACAATTACAAATATATCAAAGCCCAAAGGTCCTTATGGATATGAAGAATCCTCAAGCCTAGTATGCACTTGGAACCATTGTTTGCCAACTTTGATCGGAAACTGTTTCCCATGTTTGCCAACAGTTTGAAAACATGGGACACAGAATGTTTGGAAATAGTTTTAAAAAAAACTTTGTTTCGCGTCCAGACTACCTACAATGATGTAACATTGTTTCCCATCCTGAGTTCAGTTGAATGAAAGATTTCTGCCGAGGAGGATGTTGTTATGGTTTGTGTTTAAAAAAATTAGTGTGCTCTCTTCGAAATTGCACACGAAGGGCCTTTAACATTTTTTTCCACCTCATTCGGACCAACTGAGTACTTTTCACATATTTCATTATAAATATCCCGTCTTTTTACGTGATTATTATAGCCACCGATGTCACATCCCACAACAATGTGTTTGTGAGAAATATCTATTTAAGTTCCAGTGTATTTTCGGTTGATCACGACATGACAATTGACAAACCAGGAATTGATGTAATCTCTGTGAATAGTAAAAGCAAACTGGTTCGCGTTGTTTGTTGTCGGGAATGTTGGTTAGTACTTACAGACAAACAAACATTGTTTCTTGTGACCTATTTGAAATGGATGACAAGAAACATGTTTCCTTCTCAGAAAAATTTACTATTTGTTTGCAAACTGTTTCCCAATTGTTTTCAAACTGTTTGCAAGCAATGCTTCCGGGGAATTATTTCCTGGTGCGTACTAGGCTTTAAAACATCTGAGAGCGCTTAGACTCAAAAACTCCTAAATGTTTCTATATTTGGAAATGATTTTATATTATTATGGAAACCTAGATTATTCTAGAAGGGTTCTTCGGGTGTCTGAAGTATTTAACAGTTATCTAGATAGCGTTTGTGAACGCGTTAAGGCTTATATATATATATATGGGTTCTAAATGTGTCAAAGGGATTAAAGGGTTGTAATAATGCCTAGAGTATCCCAGGATTCTAAATATGATGTCACAAAGATCACATTATACGTTTAAAGTTGTTCAAAAAGAGTACAGGTTAGTCCTAAAGGATATTTAGGTGCCCTTGAAGGGTGATTAAAGTAATTCCTCAAAGACCCTCAAATATATCAAGATATTTCTTCAAATATATTTTAAAGGATCTTCAGGTCTGCATGAAGGTTGTCCCAAACTTGTTATCAAGGATCCTAACGTATTATACTTTTTTTGGCAGCTTCTATTAATGTCGCAGGGCTCTTCAAGTATGTTTTAAGGAAGCTTTAAAATATTTGAGATCCTCAAGAATGTCTGATGATGCTCGAAGTCAATTTTAAAGAATTCTAGAAGTAAATCTTCAATAATCCAAAAATATGTTTGAAGGAGACTCCAAGCTAGTATTAAAAGATCCTATAGTAGGTATAAAGAATGCTCCAATATAGTCCTCAAGAATTTTCAGTTATGTGTGAAGGAAGTCCCAAGTTAGTCCTCAAGGATCCTTATTTATGTATGAAGGATACTTGAAGTGAATGCTCAAAGATCCTAAAGTATGCCTTAAGGATGATCTAAGTTATAGATCAAGGATTCTCAGGTATGTATGAAGGACGCTCTAAGTACAATCTCAAGGATCCTCAGGTATGTTTGAAGGATACTTTAAAAATATCCTCAAGGATCCTCAGGTATGATCGTGTCATCGAAACCATAGTCCCTGTCCCTGACCATCATCATGGAGGCCCGGAGAGAATGGTCCCCAAGCCAGTGCTCCCAGATGAGTCCCCTGTACGAGTCCCTGGAAGGTTCGTCCCCCGGACTGTAGTACACCCCGTTCAGGTTGGACTCGAAACAGCTGCAACAACGACACGACCAGAAAAAGCGTTAATATTATTATTATTGCAGAAACTAGCAGCAAGGTTGATTAGTGTGCTCATTTATGACCCGGGTGTTATGGGTGATGGTTTATCCTCGAGTGTTTTACCATCCTCTCTCCAGGCGAACGTCCTTCCCACCCCCACCTCATTAAATTAGGTCTTACCCGCTTCTATGGCCGCATGATCTAAGGCGCTATACTCTCGTAATAGACTAGACTACCGATGATGCGGAGATCAAGATTCGAATCTCTTTCATGTTTTTTTCTCTAAAATTGTTTCCCACTCTCCCTCCACGCAAATGTGGGTGAACTTCCTCTAAATATAACATTACTAATCCCTTAAACCATTAGCGTAGTTATTAAATGCGTACAACCCGAATAGATAGTAAGACGCGGTGCTAACAAAAAAGTAGGTTATTTTCAGTGTATACATTTTTAATAATATTTTTTCAAGACCAAATAGACCACGTTTGTACAAAGTAGGCCTATTATTTAGAGGTGTTCCTACATGCGATGATTGATGCTTATGTACTTCAACAGAGCTTCAACATAACCTTCCCTCGAAGAAATTTATATTAAAAAACATAATTGGCTGTTAGGGGTCATCCATAGACCACGTAACGCTTTTTTCTTATCTCTTTTGACCCTCCATTTAACAACAATTAGGCATTTAGCCTGATTACTTCCCTTTACAACCTTTCTTACGTAACTTTTCACATTATGAGTGAATGTCATTATTTAATAGGGAAGCTTTTGTGGCACTAAAAGAGCGACTTAGATTTAATACTATTCAGAATCGGAAAATGTCTTAAAGCATGGAACAATAATATATATATTTTTAAATATTAGAATGTAAGTACAATATCTGTGTTACGTAACACCGAGATGTACCCACTCTCCCCCCATGTAACACCTTGTAGACATTAGATCGCCCCCCCTTACACCCTCTTAACAGCGTTACGTGGTTGGTGAATGACCCCTTATCCGCTTTATCAAACTACAATAAGCTACCAGCCTAGGCATTGAGGAAGAATACAAAATATATTACTAATAATAATTTCAGGGGTTGTTTAGAGACAAACAATAAACAGCAGCCTCTGTACAAGCCCGAAAAAACCACATTTTGAGTATCTTTGTGTTGAGTGAAGATAGTTTAGCTGTCGGGCGACGCCAGATAACGTCAGAGTACTATACCACTGACAAAGATAGCAGAGTTGCTTGGCAAACATTTGATCCAACACCTTGCCGATCATGTTACACACATGTGCACACATTTCACACGTCTCAGCACACAACACACACGGGAAGAGGAATATAGTGGGTGTGGTGGTATACGAGGTTAAGGATGTGAAAGATAGGTCAGAACAAATGCACCTGTGTTAGCATGGGGAAATGATTGGCAAGACAAAGGGATGTATGGAACTACGATTTATAATAAACTCTTTTATAATTATGATAGCTATATAAAAAACCAAAAGCTATTTTATTTTATTTTGCCAAACTATTTCTGATGTAGAGTAAAAGTTTGACGGGAAATTACTTTTTTATTTTCCTGAATCGATCAACAACAAAAAAGTCAAAATTAAAAAAAAAATTAAATTATGGGCTGTACATAAAAACCCAAAATAATCTTATTGAAAATACCCATCTAAGGAGCAAGATAAAAATAAAATTGTTTTAAAAGTATTGTTTAGTTTTTCTATAACAATTAAATGATAGTGATGTCAGTAATGAATTTCAATAGACAATTATTAAGATAATAAACGAAGAGAATGTAAAAATATTGAGGCCAATCCATTGTAGTGTGTTTTAAGTCCATACGTACAGATCAAAAGACAGGCGCACAAGCCAAAATTACTTACATCTTTTTATATCAAGATGAAGTTCAATCAAATCAAATTTTTATAGACGTCAATTGTATGTGGTATATTTTTTATTCATACTATCACTGCGTATTAATACTTGTTCAAGTTATACGCATATATTTTAATTACGCTAAAGAGGTAGGGGTGAGGAAGGAAAGCATTTTAAAGGTAATCCAACCGCATTTGCGTGGAAGGAGAGTGGGGAAACCATTTAGGAAAAACTATCCTCAGTAGACCCAACCAGGATTCAAACCCCGATCTCCCCGTCATCAGCAGTCCAATCTAATGCGAGAGTGGAGTCTTAAACCATGCAGCCACCGAAGCGGATAGCTGAGTGTTACTCTGAGTTACCTTGATATATTCACTGCATTAAGCTCGGTTCACAGTGTATACGTTATATTCACTGTATTAAGCTCGGTTCACAGTGTGTCAACGTAACGTCATGTACCGGGAGCGTAACGTCAAGATATTATTCAATATATTTTAATAGGCTGCGTTCATAATGTGCAGCAACGTCTCGGACCGGCGGACAATCTCTAGTAGAATGTTTTGACGTTGACGGTCCGTTCAAGAAATGTGAATTTAAGTTGCGTCAGTGTACAGTCACCGTTCATTCACTCCCTCCATGCCGTTTGAAAAACCTTTAAAAATGGATGAACCTACTGAAAAAGTACGTCGATATGAAGAAATATATTATATGGCCAACACGAAATACAATGATAATATCCACAAATATACAATTTATAGAATAATCGGCAGGAACAAAAAAAAAATATTATTTTTTCCTCTTCCAATTCCTTGTAAAATGTGTGATATATTTCCTCATTTTAAACATCTTTCTCACCCACTTCTCTTTGATTTTTTTTTCTAAGACTTCTCCGTAAAGTAAAATCTCAATCATTGCAAGTTCTTTGTTTTAGAATATTGACATGTTTGTAAATACACCCTGCTCCCACCAGAGCATTACGTTACGTTGAGGTGACGTATAGTGTGAATCGAACTTAACGCTGCCCATCAAGGCTAACTTATGGTGTAACCCTCCCTCACCTGTAGAACCACCAGCCACCCCCGTAAGCCGGAGCGCAGGGGCAACAGGGAGGAGCCTCGTCATTGGTCCGGTCCACGGTGCTGAACGGTTTGTTGTTGTGCTCTGACAGCGAGTCCGTGGCATTGCCTGAGTAGCCCCCAACAGAGAGGCGGTAGCCGTGTTCCTCCGAGTCCACCCTGGAGCACAGACACCCATCATAACAATAATACAGCACCACTATGACAGTGCAATCATAGCTATAGAGGACTGCTATGACAGTTATGGGGGGTGTGCAATCATAGTTATAGAGGACTGCTATGACAGTAATAAGGAGCTGCCATAAGATATCCCTCCATTTCTTTCTCCCCTTGTTTATCACTGCGAATTTGTATTTTATTTTGGTAACTTGTTCTAGTATTTCAACTCTCCCTATGAAACCCCTCCTATTGGCTGTTACCCGGGGAGGACCACCTCCCTTGCCCCCAAACTTTACCCTTTATGCCACTCTGTTGCATGATTCATTAAATACTGGTCCGATATTTTCAGATTCATTGTATATTTACTGTTAACCATCAATGGCGGATTAAATAAGTTTAGCGGCTGCACGCCTTATGTGTACTATATCATAAAATGATTAATATAATACATATATTTAATAATTGTATTAATCATCATGATGGTAAATGAAAAAAATCCATATATTATTTAATTTATTGTAGTGGAATAAATAGTCTATGAACCTTCATTTGGTAGATTTATAAAATAAAACGAGGGTTCATAGTAGGCTTATATTGGTATACATAGTTTTACTAATTAAGTTAAAACTTATAAGCATATGATTCGATTATAATTTATATAGTGAAAGTATTTATTTATAAGGATTTTATCTCAGTTCGATTCGACCCTTTCTTAACCAGAAGTTCACTCTTTTGGTAACTATGTCCCCTCCCTCTTTATTTCAATCCAATTGTCCGAAAACATGGTTTAGCATGGCATGAGAAGTCAGTAAATCCCAAAAGAAAGCCACTTACCGGAAGGTATTATACTGCGCCCAGACAGTACTCCCGTTGAAGGCCTCCAGTTCAACTCTCAGTTCGACCTCACGCTCGCTGGTCAACCTTCGCCAAGAATGTACAAGACCAGCTTGGTTAGGTGTGCGTTAGCCAGTTCATCACAATAAGATGACAATAGTTAAATAAGGGCCGGCCAATTCATCATGGTCTATTGATCATGGTCAGTTCGACACGGCCAGATACCCGCTTCAGTGGTCAAATGGTCTCGCAGTAAACTGGATTGCCCATGCCGGGGTTGGAATTACGGTCGAGTGTACTGAGGGTGGTTTTTGCTTAAATGGTTTTCCAATCTCCCTCCCCTCAAATGAGGGTACACTTGGCATACGTAGACTATAACTGAATGGACAAGGTGCTAAATAAAACATGGTCTGGGCAAGGTCAGTTCAACTCTTGTTGAATTTAGTTGACCACTAGTTGAACAGAGTCAATTAGCCACTGGTTGACCACTAGTTGAACAGAGTCAATTAACCACTAGTTAAACACAGTCAGTTGACCACTATTTAAACACAGGCAGTTGACCACTATTTGAACACGGCCAGTTGACCACTAGTTGACAAAGGCCAGTTGACCACTAGTTGAACACGGCCATTTGACCACTAGTTGAACACAGCCAGTTGACCACTATTTGAACACGGCCAGTTGACCACTAGTTGAACACGGCCAGTTGACCACTAGTTGACAAAGGCCAGTTGACCACTAGTTGAACACAGCCAGTTGACCACTATTTGAACACGGCCAGTTGACCACTAGTTGACAAAGGTCAGTTGACCCCTAGTTGAAAAAGGCCAGCCAGTTTACCACTAGTTTAACACGGTCAGTTGACCACTAGTTGAACACGGCCAGTTGACCACTAGTTAACAAAGACCAATGGCCCCTAATTATTTCAGGAATGTATGTGGACACTCACCTGTGGATGAAATCGTTGCCGAACCAGAACTCTTGTTCCAGATGTCCGAACCCTCCCTTGTACTCGACCCAGGGCAGGGTGAAATTCTGTCTAGACCCGGGGTAGGACCCACGCCGCTGGATCACCTGTTAGTCACGGACAGTACTAGACTGTGCATTTGTAATAATTATAGTGTGTTCAATTCCTAGCCTTCTTGGCGTCACATGACCCACTTGGCTACTATCCTCGAGGCCATGGCAACTAAATTAAAATTTGTCTGAATTTTCAAAATCTTTATTTTTGTACTATTTATTAAAAAATATAAATTAATAAACTATCCAAAACAAGCATGTGTGTACAAATTAATTATCCAATAGATTTGTTGCATTCATTTGTTGAAAATTAACTTTATTATATATTTGACCACCTGTCCTAGAGTTAAAATTGTAAAAATAGATTTATTAGCAATCATTTAAACTAATTAAAATTGTAAACGTTAAGTTTTCATATCTTTCTGTTGGTTTCAGCCCACGTAACTAAGAATTAAAATCAACAACGTTTATGTATTTTCATGTTTAGAAAATACAAGTTAAACAACCTAGATTGTGTTATTATTATTATTATTATTATTATTATTATTATTATTATTATTATTATTATTATTATTATTATTATTACGAGCTTTGAGTATTGTCATTAAAAACAAACATAGATTACATCAAAATATTATTATAATTTTGAAAGACAAGGAAATTAAACAAATTATAAATGTTTTATTAGCGTTTTTAATTAATTAATAAAATATTAATAAGTAGTCCAAGAAAATCCAAACAACATATTTTTATTGCTGTGAATTTTGCTAAATTTAATTTTTTTCTCTTATTTTAATACTTTTGTTTCCGTTTATCGAAGTTTTGATTTTGACTATACTATTTTTTTTATCATATTTTACTTTCACTCGACACCTCGGAGAGAAAGTATTGTGATCGTCAAAAAATTCGAACTCAAGATTTTGATAAATGTCAACGTTTCATGAATCTTTGATGCAGTCTGTTGCAGTCTGTCTGTACCTCGGGCTAGAGCCGGAACTATTTTACAGATTGAGCTATAACTTGGTATCTGGGGTGTTCATAAGATCCTCCCGAGAACTTTTCGGAATTAAATGTCCAATCCTAAATTTAAGGTTAGTTTACTGAAGGACGAAAGAAAACCAATCGATTTTCTTAAAATTCACTCTAACAATGTTTATTAAATGTTATATCTAGACACTCTTTATTATTATAAACAAGATGGCAGTTCTGATTTTCACGTGAAAATGATATGAGGGAAATTTTTCAATTTTTCAATTTTCATAATTTCTCCACAAATATTTGAGATATGAAATAACTTATAATTATAAAGTTGTAGAACTATTAAAGATACAAATATTTGATTTGAAATACATTTTTATAAAACCAATAGTTTCTTAGTTATAATCATATATATATATATATACTTTTTAATTCAGGTCTTTGAAAATAAATTTTATTCTTATGCTCTTTGGTAGACAAAGATATTTCTCTTTTCTCAATTTTTCTGTAACAGTGTTCCTAATTCCTAGTGCCATAGAGTTAGTAACATTGTATATTATTTCATTTGTGATATTTGGTGGAGTGTTTCTATAAGAATTTATAGACCTATTATTTCGTTTCACAAATCTTACGAGTTTTTAGTAAATGTCCATTTTAAGATGAAAGTGGTAGAAAGTATTTGCGATGCGCCGTAACATTTATGTATATTGAAACAAATCTAAGTTGTATTAGATAGAGGACAGAAAAAAAGTTTCATCATCATCAGTTATTGGTAAATAGTGAGGAACCCACCGTCCATCCACCACCAGCAGCGCTAGTGTCACAGTACCGGGTGTAGAAGTCCCTGCCTGTCGGGTTCAACTCTCTCTGTCCCAGACTGTACAGGCCTGGTTCGGGCCGGGGTCGAAGGAGAGATAGCTGCTCGCATGACCTGGATCCTCCAGGACTCGCGCCCAGGACCTCTCCATCCACACTCACGTCTGTGACACAAGAGGAAAGACATCGGACGAGGAGTGAAGACTTACCTAGGTTTGTGTAGACTACTTCACGAGCCAAAGAGGGCCCCCACCTCGGGCGAGGTCGTCAAGGATTTGTTAGTTAAAAGCCTTATATACACGGGAGATGTTTTCGTACTTAATTCTATAGATAAACTTATATTGAAACAATGATGACAATTATCACAAAATAACCATCGAAGTGGCCACTGCATTGTTTTCAACTTTGTTTTGGAAATAGTTGATGCAACCATCAAGAATGTAATTTCTCTCATAAAAGTGTTTGTGTTTGTAAAAATTAAAAGTTCAATGTATGTTTTAAATAATACAGAATATAATTTGACTATCATTAACTTAAGTAGGCCTATATAAAATATATTAAAACCACTTCCCTCAAATTAATTTTCAAAACTAATATATTATTTTGTTTGAAATACATGAAATTAACAGTTAAATTTCTTCTGCGCATGCACCTGGATTTAAAATTAAAATTAATATCTGGGCTGGCGCCAGATTACTAACAAGTTTCTATGATCGCTAGGCTACTTTTTTTTTTTTTCGAAATGTCATCATGATAGTTGATCTTCACAAAGAATTAGTTGACTTGTATTAAATCAAGTTGTTAATTCTAGTGTAGGTATAATCAATTATGATAATGTGAAGAAAACTAAAAATGAGAAAGGATAAATTCAAAGGGAATATAGCCACATTTGCGTGAAGGGAGAGTGGGACACCATTTAGTAAAAAAATACCCTCAGTACACCTGACCGAGATGCGAACCCCGATCTTACAGCCAATGACGAACTAGACTAAATGAGGTTGACGATTCGATTGCATGAATACCAGCATGGGTACTGCTGAATTAAGTACAGAAACATCGCCAATGCATACGGGACATTAATTTCAGCCTGCGAGAGTTTCGGAGTTCACTATAAGTCTAGTCCTAGACTAGAGACTGAACAATCAACAGTCTACTATTATAAAATGTAGCTTTTAAGAGTCCAGGCTAAAGTTTGTTCCTGTTATAGTAATTTATTATAAAAATAAAATACATTCATAGACGGCCAAACAGTTTAAGGTGCTAGACACACATTGCACTTGGTAGCCGTTGACAGGAAAGGTCAAAGTTTGGATCCCAGTTAAAAACACTATGGGGGGAAGGGTTTCACATGGGGTTTAACAATGCGGTTTTCCAATCCCCTCTCCGCGCTAATGCGGGTGAATTTTAACTAAGCCACCCTGATCATTTCTTGACAATAGATTTAGCGACAGTTTCATAGTCAGACCTCCCACGCCTCAATTGCAGCCCAATACTAAATGAAAGACGACACCTACCTTGACCAGAGCGCGAAACTGGCCTATAGCATTCAAGTTTAGGTAGGTGCCGTCTTTTATTTAGTATAGCGACACACTTGAGGCGTGCTAAGTCTGGCAATGAAACTGGCCCTAATCATTAACAACCCTTGTGAATCACACCAGTGATCACACGGACAAAGGCATCAGTCTCGTTTTGTCTGGTTTGTCATGACTGGAATTTTAGGTTTATAATCCCGTCTGCACGAACCGAGAATAATTTTTCCTAAATACAGGTGCCTCACGTAAAAGTAGCCCGTATCCATAAGCTAGAAACGTGCAAAGGATCATGGAAAATACTGATGTGTGTGTGTGTGTGTGTAGCTACTGATTATAAAATATCCTGAAAATGATTGCCGTGACAATCTATACACCAATGTGCGCGGCTCAACATGTTCAGATACACGCACCGGTATTCGGACACTTTGATACGATGAATGGCACAGCGTATGTTTTCACCGAGTTCGTCCAACGTGTGCGGGCTTTTGGTGGCGTACAGCTTCTCTTTCAAAGTGTCCAAAAGAGAGAGAGAGAAAAAATCACAAGTCTACAAGTCCAGAGAACGCGGTGGCCACAAATCCTTGATCAGTGTTCGTTCTTCAGTGAATTCATCGTGAATTCTAATGAGAGACATCCTCAGCGTGTGACATGTTGTTGAAAGAAGGCGTACTCCCGCTCCTCAGGGGGTGAGTTGTGCACAAAACTGTTAGAAGATGTCCAGATAAACTTCAGTATTGACGTTTGTGCCGAAAAATATTGGGCCCACAATCTGTGAGCTTTGATACCGCACACCAAACATCAACTTTGCGATCATGCAGAGGATCTTAGTGAATCACGTGACAATCTTTGTGAACCGTTACTTTGTGTGAGTGTTTATGTAACCAGGCCTCGTCAGTCATGAAAGTAAAGCATGGTAAGCATGGTAAGCAACCACCTACAGTAATTCGCACTTTTGGCTTTGTCAGTTTCCTTCATCTCTTGGAGACACGTTACACGATACAGCTTCAAGGAAAAAGATCGCAGGACACGTTGACAGGATATTAAAAACACGTCTGCTTGCTGAATTAACTTTGGTATTGATTTTGTCGGACTAATTGTGATCCGTTGTTGAATTTCGGCAACCGTGCGGACGGATAGTGTTCTGTTTCTCTTCACATTGGTCAAAGAACCTGTTGTGTGCCATTTCCGCGTCAACTGCTGGGGCACTTCTGCCAGGGAAACGTGTCAGCGAAGATGTCCCGTGTTTTCTTAATGAAACAGGTACGCACGTATACCTTTACAGTGGCAATCCTTTCTTTCCGAGAATACACTCTGCTTCCACCTCTACTCGACTAGAGTCTGCTAACATTCCTGAGTGCGTGACGCTGTTTACTGTAATGTGCATCTTGCCTGCACCGACACTGACAGGGTATGTACGATTGACCTTGAATATTACGGGTAGCATCTTGCAGTCCTTTCCTCTATACGCGTATGTTTGGAGCCAGGCTACTTTTACGTGGGACATCCTGTAGTTCCTAAATGCAGCTAGTCCGGACGGCAAGTAAGACGTGGGGCTCGGACTTATTTTCCATCTCTGCACTTTGACAAAGGGGCTTCCCTCGTGCCTTATTGCGGCGATGATCTCTAGCCTTGGCCCTCCCACCTACCTCCATCCTCTGAGTCATCCCTCCCGGCAGGCATATACTCCAGATCCCCACTACCTAGCTCCACGTCAGGAGGTGTAGGGGCGGGGGCTGGGGCCGGGGAGACCTCTGGCACTGTGCCTGGATACTGACCGCATCCCCCTGTCTCCAGCAGCCGTCGCTGTTCCCTCAGCAGCCCCTCCACCACCTGTTGCCCCAACATCACAGAGCATCAGCCGATAAACCGCACATTCAACTGCAACAGCAACTTAAAACACCATCAAGTCAGTAACATGCTAAAATAATGAAGAACTGTTCGTTAGCACGTCTGCCTACTGAGCCAAGGTCACAGATAAGGTATATACCTTACGGAAGTTTCGCTGCGCTACCTGAGCCAGGTTGAGTCCATCAACACTGGGGTTCGCTAGTATCAATGCTCAGTGAAAAAATCACTTCCAAATGTGCAGTTGCTAAACGACTTAATTCTAACATGTTCGGCATAAAGGTACCATTGTAATCGTAATGTTTAGTCTGCTTAAGCTCTTTGCTAGATTGGGTTGGGTCAATACCTGAACCTAGCTTTGTGGAAGCCGGCCGATTGACTCGAAATAAATATTTGTGTCCTTTCTCTAGTGATACCATGTTTAAAATTAGCTTTTTTTTAAATGCCCTTGATGACATTTAGCAATACTCTAGTTGAAGGATTCATTATCTCCCATGAAGCGCAGACATTTTAACCTGGAGGCTGTGGGTCTGGTGTATCCTTAACTGTGGCTAAGGGTCACAGATTCGATTCCTGACACCACAGAAAAATATATTAATGAGCATGGTAATTGTTTTTAAATAATGAGTTAAATCAAATACCTTATGAAACTAATACTAGACAGACAATCAGTTACTTTTCGCGCGAAAAAGTGAAAGTGCTGCGCTCTCCCGGACCGGTGTTGCGAATCGTCTTGAGTTAACATATATTGCAATGGTTAAATTCGGTAGCAGACCCCTTTGCTCATTAATCTTGTCACCCCTTCTTTAAATTTGGTTCACTTCACGTTAAGACTTGGCTCATCTTGGCGCTAGTGTGCTGTTGCCATAGGTTAAGATAGTCTGGGAATGATCCTATGAGAAATAAGTGTTTAAAATCTAAACGATTGAAGGGAAAGACTTCGGGGCATTGGTCCAAAATAAACTTATTTATATTTTTCACGTTTTTAACACAAGCTGAGGGTTATTAGTGCGTACATTTCTAGTGAATTTTGTATCTTTCTAGGGGGGGTTAAAAACTTTGACCTCTTTGAGACTCGAACTAATAGCATTTCAAAGGTGGTTCGAGGAACTGTCACCTGCATGCTGCTGTTGCCCTGGTGAGCGAGGCCATTGAGAGCGCTCTCCGTCCTCTTAAGCAACAGTTCGGTGTTGCCTGTGAAGGTCCCTAGTTCGACCCCCGTCCTGTGACAGCAGGTCACAAGGCGGTCCAGCACCGCAGCCTGGTCCTGCATCAAGATAGTCGTGGTGTTCCCCAGGAGCCTAACAGAGGACTCCAAACCTTCCAGAGCCTTAGCGGTCTTCTTGGAAGGAGACGTCAGGCGCTTCCACAATCTGAAAGAGGTTCAGGCACAGAGAGTCATCATCATCATCATCCGGGACCTTCTGAAATGTTTTTTCTGGTAACGTTTCACTTGAAATCCTTAGTCAACCCGTATTGCAACAGTCACCCCCTTTAGACCCTCAGAACTTAAGACTTAGTGCTCATAGGCAATGTGAGATTACCCGGGCTACTAGCACCTGAGATCTCAGAATTAAAGTAGACTATGGCACTCACTTGTCTAGCAGTTTCATTTCGGGAGGTTGATTCAGCTCCTCCACCCCCTCTGAACTGGTGCTTTGCATGTCCCCGAGAGCCGTCTTCAACAGGATGACGTCCTCCTCCTCCTGAGACACCTTGTCGAAGATGACGTCGACCTTGGACGATACATCTTTCAAGAGTTCCTCCACGATGACGGGGGTGTTGCACCGGATCACCAGCTTGCCCTTAGAGGACTCTTCACCGCCTGCCAGATCCCCGCGGTGCTTATTGGGCTTGTGCCCACCAGGGTGGGCCGCCGTAGGTTTCCCGTACTGGGCCAGTCCACCATAGATACGGTCCACCTGCACACATTCGCTTTTGAGTCAGTCTTTGAAATGTGAAACTCGTTAATTTAAAAAAGGTGGAACTGTATGTAAACTTGTTGACGGAAGTAAGAAGCGTACTTAGCAATACATTTGAAGAAATTGTTCCTATATTATCTTCTCATTTATATATGTTCTAGTACAAGATTTAGTATTGTGTGGGTATTGTATAATGTAGAATAATGTCTGCTTTATAAAGTAGTTAAACAGCTTCCATTAAGGATGGAAATGCTGCTAGAAAAGCTAATCAATTCCCTTGCTGCGGCTCAACAAATACAGAACATTAAGATAACTATAGGCCTATTATTGAACATACCTTAAAAGTACCGAAAAACAAACCTTTCTTTCGATGAGCTTGAGTGTGCTGAGGGCACCTCTGGTGGCAAACTCACTAAACAGCGGTCCCGAGCTTTGACTTTCCAGGGTCTTCCCTAGGGAGTTCAACTTGTCGTCAGCTTCCTCCATCTTCTCCAGCATCCTCTCCATCTTGTAGTCGAGACTAAGTAACGAATTGACCTTACCATCCACCAGCAAGAGTTTGTTCTGACCTCTAACATAATAAACATCCAGCATGATTACCTTTTTGTCACACATCTTGTTAAGATATCTGAACTAGTAAACCTATTATATATTAACTCTCCATATTTCCCACCATCCTACCCCCATTTTGTTTAGACCTCTGACCTAGCAAACATCCAGCATGGTCACCTACCTGTCCCCTAGTTTGTTTAGACCTTGGACCTAGCAAACATCCAGCATGGCCACCTACCTGTCCCCTAGTTTGTTTAGACCTTGGACCTAGCAAACAACTAGCATGGCCACCTACCTGTCCCCTAGTTTATTTAGACCTTTGACCTAGCAAACAACTAGCATGACCACCTACCTGTCCCCTAGTTTGTTTAGACTTCTGACCTAGGAAACATCCAGTATGACCACCTTCCTATCCCCAGGTTATTTAGACTTCTGACTTAGAAAACATCCAGGATTATTACCTTCCTGTCCCCAGGATTTCTTAGACCTCCGACATAGCAAACGTCCAGCACTACCCCTTTCCTGTCTGCCAAATTGTTAGCCCTATGAACTAGTAAACATCCAGCATGACCCCCTTCCTATCACCCGGAGTGTAGACGTGTTTTTATGGTGTCGGATTAGAGAGCTTGTACTGTATATTTTTTCACAGCTGTCAAAATGTACACTCTGTGTCAAAAGTACCAGCCGCATAAAATTGTAAGTGTAGTAATGTTAAGAAATATTAGAAAAGTCTCTCCCTATGCCACCGTGACCATACCTGCTGAGGATGTCCATTTTCTTGTCCAGTGTTTTGATTTGTTCGTTCCATGCTGACACGTGGAGCTGGAACGTATCCCACACGTGGGCTCGCTCCTGGAGGTTCTTGATGTTACTGTCAAGACTGCTCAGTGTGGTTGCCATGGTGACCATACGATACTCCAGCTTGCTTAAATACAGAGAGTTGAACTTCTGAAGCTCGTCTGGAAACATTAGGAGGACAAAACATGTCTAGGTTATACTGGAGAAGAAATTAGACAACACACTAACTCAAAAACACATTTAGACGCCGGCTTTCGTCAAACACAGGTAGTTAGTTTCTTAAGGCCCGTCGTCCACCAAGGAGACCACAACCAAGAGATTGATCACTCACGACCAAGCAACCAATCACCCAGGTAACTTTTGCATTAAAACAATGCTTCACTCGTCCACCGAGGAGACTAAGACTTAAGCGCTGTGCGATACATCATAAGGAGACCAAACATGTTGGTTGTCAGGCTATAAGTTGCCTGTTAGTCTTTTTGATATACACTTTTGGAGCTGTACGCAGTGTTTTATTTCCATTAGTGCAAGCTTAAGTTTTGATCTTTTCCCGTTTTCCCTGCAAGTTTTCACTTCTGTGTGACAAAATGCCACCGATAATGTCAATGTCTTAATAGTTTGACCTACGAGTCGTTCAAGCTCTTCAAAAGTTACCCTACTCATTCTATACGTTTGTTTAAACTTAACAGGGTCCCTGAAATCACTCTAAATTTTGAACCACCTCCTTTCTTCTTCTTCTTTTTTAAAAATAATCCGGATGAGCCCAAAGTTGTTTCCGGGCCTGTTTACTAGCTTTTAAGTACATGTAGCCAACAATCAGGTCTTCATCAGAAGATGACATTCTCTTGACTGATAGAAAATAGGTTTCTTGTGTGGATGAGAAACGGGGCATCTTATAGTAAGTGACCAGTTGCCCGCGATATATCGCATCGCGTTGGTTTTCTCGGTGGACGAAGGGCCTAAGGAGACATGAACATCATCATCATCAACAACTGTTCCCAGTCTGTGGCCGGGTTAGTTTAGTAAAACGCCTCAATCTCCTTTTATCCTTTCACCACTCTTTCTCCTTTAATTTCTTCCATTCTTCTCGTCTCTCTTGAACATTTTCTTTTATCTGCTTATCCCATCTCTTTCTTGGCCTCTCCTGTGGTATTTTTCCCACATACTTCATTTTCAATATTTTCTTCAGTATCCTCTTTTTTTCAATCCTCGTTACATGCTTGCTTCCTTGCTCTCTTAAACTAGTATTCAAAAGTGAATTTTAATAAATAGTTTTATCTTTAAACTATTTTTCTTTCTCTCTCTCTCTCTCTTATTTTTATTCTATCTACTCTATACATAAGTTATACACGCACGTCGCACACCATGGCCTCAAATCATACAACTCGTATAGGTCATACATTTTAATGTCTTTTTTTTTCTCTAAAAAAATATGGTCACCAGTCCCATCTACGGTGGTAGAGTTGGTAAATGAAAGCAAGCAGAAGGTTCTTAATTGTAAACATTGGATGAAATTAACTAATGTAAAGCTATTTGGAAATAATTATTATATTCTTAGTAATAATATATTATCAATAACTATTTACAAATAGGTTTATATTAGTTACGTTTAGCAAATGTTTGCAATAAAGAATCTTCTGCCAGTTGTCACCATCTCTCCTACCGTAGATGCCCTATAGGTCTTTCCATTGGTCTATTCCCATTTGGTTTCCCAGTCAAAACCCTGGACACGGTTCTAAATTCATCCATTAGCGCTGCATGTCCTATACATCGTATCAATCTGAGAGATAATGATTACCCTAACAATGTCTTGTAGGTAGTGGTAGGTCGAACCAGCTCGTTGACGCGAGCTAGCTCACATAAGCTCGCTCACTCAAAAGAGTCGTTCATAGGAGTCATATCGTTCACCGCATGGCTGGCTCGCTCCCAATCCCTTCACCCCTTTACCACCCTAACTTGATGATCGAATGCTAACTAGTTCTCACAATTCCCGTTCCGAGCGTGAAAATCTGTTCCTTCCCTTTCAACTTATGAACGAATTAAGATTTATGTGTAATTTATACGAAGCCTATTGCGTTTGATTCTTTAATTTTATTACTTACGCATATTACTTATAATAATTAACCTTAGCATATAGCCTTTAGAGTCTAATTCACAGAATTATGTCTAATGATGTTAAAAATAGTTAGTTTAATATTGTAGGTTGTGCTGCTATCTAGTAACGGTAGTAAGCATTTATATTAGATTTTTTCGTAGTAACGAACGAAGAACGACAGATGAGTCGTGAATGACAAACACTCCTGACTCTTTCTAATGTAGTATGTAATGGCGGTGTGAACGACTCGCTCGCGAAGTGAGAGTCGTTCGTTCACAGCTCTCGTTCAAGAGTCGTTCAATTTGAATGACTCGCTCACGAGCGACCCATCACTACATTTTGTGGGCAGGGTTGAGGAACTTTATGGCATGTGGCCAGTGGCATATTCTGATAAAATTAATAGGTATGCTGTACTCTAATAGCTTCAGGGAGGATTCGGGGGTCAAAGACTCTTAACCACCGTCGGCCAAGAAGGTCAAGAGATGCTTCCCCTGGAAATATTTAAACACGAGTACCTCTACAATGGATCTCAAACATTTATGTTTTTTTCGTACTCGCATTTTATCTTGGGAAACTTCGCACCTCCCAACTCCCCTTGTCTTTCTTTTTTGACTTATTTATATCTTTGTTTCAATATCCACCTTTGCAGCCTATTACATATTCTGACTTCATTAAAGTACACCAGAATTATGCTCAAAACACACCAAAACGTGAAACTACTGATGCTTATCATCCACTCAAATTGTAATGGAATATCAAAACACAGCACACTTCAGTTCATCGCAATACCTAAATAATCTAAGGTTTAAGTAAAAATGTCAAGGCTAAGAGTTATGAGCACACTCCTAACTGTATAAGAGTGACATAAACTATTAAATTGGTTGAGTGTAATTAAAAGTACACACAGGTAGCATTTTCATTTTTCATTTATTTGAGGTATTTAGCGTGCACTTTCTGGGCCAAGTGATTATATCAGCAATACGACTTGACTTAAATCTAGAACAAACACAACGCCCAGCCCCCTGACCGTTAATTCATCACCTTGTGAGGGGAAATTCAAATTTTACCTAGAATATTTTTTAGGTCGTGCCGGAAATCAAACCTGGAACCCTTAGCTCGGTGGGCAGGCAAACTGCCAACTGAGCTAAGGTGTCGGACTCAAAGGTAGCTTTACTCAAAGTAAAAAAAATATATAAAAAGAGTAAAATGAAGTACTACATGGATCAAGCGTCCATCAGAACTTGGTGGGAGGAATAAGAAGGATTGTCCAACTCAAGTTGCAATAATAATGATGAGCCTAAAACAATGTATTAAATCCTAATCATGCTCCAGAAGCTATTTAGATCCGTAAACTGTGAAAAAAGTAACAAAGGGGAGATTTTTTTCTTATTGGGCCTATTTCTCTATCACTACGTCATTGGTTTATTGCTAAGACATTAACATCTGAAAATAAATTTTATTTTACCTTTTTCTGATAAATCATTTTAAAACTGTGAAATTACACTCCTAGCTTTTAAGATTCCTTGATGTATAATTATATAAAATCACAATGACTAATAATTAGATAATGTATGCTGCAAAAAATTATAGACTTAAAAGAAACAACCAAAAGAACAAGGTTAAAACTCCATAAATACTTCATACTAAAAAACAAAAACACTGTCTAGCTACTACAGTTAAATTAGCTGCTCATTCCCCACTTTTCCTATCCTACTTCACCCGTGTATACTCTAAAATAGTGGTAAATGTGCTTACCAAATACATGATGATTCATGTGCCTTGAATGCATAAACATAATCAAATATGTATTTAATTATCGCATAGTTTAAAGATTGTTGTTCATACGATTATTTTACAAATATTATTTGCATTTATTTTATTTATTTGAGCTATACTATCTTAGTAAATAAAATCAATGTGATATTGATTCTTGAATATTTGTTCAACAGTTGGCACACTGATTTGCTTGCGAAGTATTCAGCAGGCCCTGGGTTCTAAACACACTAGTTCATTGGGCAATGTTTGTTGGCGAGGGGCAAGGGGGATTGTTGCAATCCCACAGACATTGGTCAAGGTCATTAGAACTTCTCTAGCTTTGCCTGCTGTTTTCAAGCAGCAGGTCCTGGGCTTCATAGGCTGGGTAGGTAGAAGACCCTTTTGGAGGACTAATTACTTAAAACACAATTTTCTTGAGTTATTAACAAATATTAGTTTACAAATTAATAATATATAGATACGTTATACATGTATAGTTATTCACAATTTAGACATTACTATTTACACAGTTTGCACAAACAACATTTAATTTAGAAACTAGTCCATATAATCATGGGTATGCGGCACAGGACTAGCATACCTAGATAATACGCCACTGGGCATGTCACTTCACGAATTTCTCATAATGCCACGCAATTCATGTAGGCCTCCAGCAAATTTTGACAAAATTATAAATACGTATTTTACCTAAGTATAAGTTAACTTTTTTTAGAAGCCATAAAAGAACGAACAGTTATTTAGTCCTAAATTTTCCTTTTAAAGTTTGTTCTCCATTGAGATTGGTTCATTTTTTATTTCAACTGTACATAATATGTATTGTACAAACATGCTTAAAAATATTTATGAGCATGTAGTAAGAATTATAAAACCTAATAGAAAATCACTCAAAAAATGGAGTTCTACAAACAAAACATCTTAACATTTAACAAAAACCCTTCATTTTACTATATTGTAAAAAATAGGAATACAATTTGAGTTTGAAGATGTATAATTTCTAAATGACGAAGAGACATAAATTATGGAATATGCGTAAAGGCCACACCAAGAACATCCTAAGGCTACATGCGGTCTCAAGGCCGGAGGGTTCCCACCCCTGTTACAGCGTATGTAACTTATCATTATGTAGCCTCTTCCACTCGACAGTAGCCTCTTCCCTTTTTGGACCAAATATCTTACTAAGCAACTGGTTTTCGAAACACCCTAAAATGTTTCAGTAAGTTGCTCTAGTTTAAATTCCTTGACGGAAGGCAAGATGTTAACAACTTACTGACATATATACCTTGCGATATATTAAATATTAAAGCATAATCCCACTCTGTACTTGGGCATGGCGTGTAGTTCTACGCTAGACATGCAAACTAAATACACGCGAATCTATAGTCATATTAAAAAAAAACTCTTTTATAAATTACTGAATTATTTATAAAGATCTTTCCTAATGAATTGACGGCTTGAGTTCTACCTAGCGACCAGTTGCTGTACTAGTTGATCTGACACAATCAGCCTCGCTGGTTCCATGGATAGCTAGTCCATTTAATTCCCGACCATAATATTATTTTAGTAAAATGACTTACCCTTAAGAAAATACAAACTTTTTGATAGTCAACGATGATAAAATTTTACTGTATTATTAGTAACAGTTTTTTATATATAAATAATCAAATTATTTGACGTATGAATATAACAAATAAGGTTTCAGTAACTTTTGTAACTGACAACAAGTCCCTTCTTATCTTAATCTGATTGTATAATATACTATTATAATTTACAAGACGGGCTTGGAGGAGATCCATGGTTCTGTCCGGACTGCTTGTTCTGTTGAGATCGGGCCCTATCGTTGATATGGTGTGGTAAAACGTAGACATCACAGAAACCTAATCCACTATGACTGAGCTATCTAGCTTCTTCTTGTGCTTATATGTATTATTTACTAATGCAAAACATGAATAATATAGCCCAATTACCATAGGAATAGCCTTAGAGTTATAGCTGATGTCAAGTTTGACAACTGCAAAAATATTGAAATTACAGCTCTTACGTCAATATTGGTCAACTTAAATTTAGTTCTTAAATGGACTAAAAATGTATTACCACGACAACCAAATAGTATATAAAATAGGCGATATCGTTGGTGTGTAAAATCACAGTTTCTAGGTTCAATTCCTGCATTGTAGTAATAATCCAATAAAAATTAGATATATTAGACTTTTTATTTAAAACACAAGTTTCTCAAACTCGTTTTGATATTCAACTATCGCAGATCAATATTAAGAGTTGGCTACAAAGAGGGATGTAGGATGATGTATTTTCTAAGAAAAGGGTTCTTTTAATTTTCCACGGAAAATTTTCCAACATATGAATGGAACGAGTGTATTCGATATATAAACTTTTAAAGTTTCCACTTTAATTAAATTTACCCTAAGGACATTAACACAAGAAACATCATCAAATGAACTAAAATAAAGCAATAACGATTCAGTTATTTTCTCTTTCTCACACTCAAGCATCGACCACAGCGCTTGGTGGTAAAATGTGTTACTAAACGTCGAGTCTGCAGTAGTATGTTAATACTTTAATTATAATCAAGGCCTTTAATAACTCAACCAATCCCCCTGCAATTGAACGATTTTAAAAATATTAAACCGAAAACGTGCCTGAAGATGTGCCCACGAGAGGATGGTATAAATATTGTTTCACTCCTTAATCAAAGGAACTGCAATGGCGAAACTTTTGATCAAAAATGGTGTGGCAGTGAGTATGTTACCTGAAATTGTGACCATCATGGTCTTGACATCGCTGATCTCTTCCCACAATTTTTCCGACGTACTGGCGGGTACCTGGCTACTGGGACTTGCAAGAACCACCAGGATGACGCTGAACACGATCCATCGCAGTTCCTGCGAAAAGGTTAAAACACTTGGGGAGATAAGGGAAAAAGGATTTTTTTGTACTAGCCAATATTCATTCCATGATCTGTCGTTGATTACTCAGCCAAAGAGGCCGACTCAGCTTCGGCAACAATCAGCTTTAATACTAAAGCGAAAGAGAACTC
Organism: Timema genevievae; assembly: GCA_902155825.1. NCBI lineage: Eukaryota > Metazoa > Arthropoda > Insecta > Phasmatodea > Timematidae > Timema > Timema genevievae. The sequence continues at coordinate 24,210 of CABFWO010003459.1, forward strand.
ACAGAAGAGAATTAACTTGCTTGGTAAGTATTCTGCATGCGAACAAAGCAAGAGTCTGCAGTGCTACTCACCCAAATATAAGGGTGCTGCAGTTAACTGTGTCGGTAAACATGCAGTCGGAGTTAATATAATCAAAATATATTTGAATTATTTAAACACTTGCGCGACCCAAAACTTGCGCGACACCTCCGGATTAACGCCTCAACCCCGAATATGGTCGCTTTTCTCAGGTTGTAAATCACAGATGTTGTGGAAGATTCTGAGCTAGACTGTTCTCAGGAGATGAAAGCATTTAGGGGAAGATGCTGAACTAGACTGTTCTCAGGATATGAAAGCATGTAGGGGAAGATGCTGAACTAGACTGTTCTCAGGATATGAAAGCATGTAGGGGAAGATGCTGAACTAGACTGTTCTCAGGATATGAAAGCATGTAGGGGAAGATGCTGAACTAGACTGTTCTCAGGATATGAAAGCATGTAGGGGAAGATGCTAGACTAGACTGTTCTCAGGATATGAAAGCATGTAGGGGATGATGCTGAACTACTCTGTTCTCAGGAGATGAAAGCATGTAGGGGAAGATGCTGAACTACTCTGTTCTCAGGAGATGAAGGAAGTTAGCGGGAGGTGGGATAACTCTCCTCCTTCCATGCCAATGTAACCTGGTTGATTGATGAACACCAGTATTATATCATCGCTCAATATGTTCATGTTTGGTAAGGTCAGTTTACCTTGCCACCATTACTGACCATGACATGGCGAATAGCGAGGAGCCAAGGTTGCAACACTGTACTGGGCTGCACATACACACTCATTGTGGACTGATCTCTTTTGTTACAGGCAGGGTGGGCCCCATGGAGGGAGGAACCAAAGACTGTGTTGCACATACACACTCATTGTGGACTGATCTCTTTTGTTACAGGCAGGGTGGGCCCCATGGAGGGAGGAACCATCGACTGTGTTGCACATACACACTCATTGTGGACTGTATCTTTTGTTACAGGCAGGGTGGGCCCCATGGAGGGAGGAACCAAAGGCTGTGTTGCACATACACACTCATTGTGAACTTATTTATTTTATTATAGGGAGGGTGACCCCAGGGGGGGTGTGGTAGAAATGAAAGCTGGGCTGCACACACATATTTATTGTGAATTGATTTATTTTGTCAGGAGCAGGGTGTACCCCACGGGAGGTAGAACTGTAGTCTGGACTGTACACACACATTCATTATGAACTGATTCCTTTTTTGTTAGAGTAAGGGGGGGCACAAGAGGTTGGGGTGAAGCCAAAGACTGGGGCTACATTTAGGCTAGATGCACTGAAGGCAGTTTTATGAGAGGGCTTGGTGTACCTATCTTATCGTTAAGGGCCTCTCAATTTAAGCCCCCCTAAAGAAGGTTTATGCTAGTCTTACTCTAATATGTTGAACATGATTTAAAACTAGATATTTTTTTTAACTTGACAATAGATTGGCCTTATTTTTATCCTTGTAGAACACAGGCGCTTTAATCAACACCAAGCTAGTTTTAAATTTTGATCTTTCTTTCAATTATCGGACGAACTTGACTAACGTGTTTGATTTGTTATATAGAATTCATAAAATACCAGCCACTACAAGCTGTTAAACTATTGTACTGTAGCATGTGTTTGTTACCAGAAAAAATGGTTTGGAATCAAAATAATAATCTAATTATTTATAGAAATTGTTTATTGAAAGCCTTTCCAAAGCTATCGTCCTAACGACGCCACTGATTATCACAAGAAATATGTTGATTCACAATAAGGCTTCCTCATACTCTTTCCTAAACTAAGATATTTTGAGTATTAAATCCTTAAAATAAAAATGTCAGCGCAGTTAAGTTGTTTAAAAGAGCCTTTTGATCTAGAAAAAATTTTAAATTTTTTGTTCGGATTTGTCCTATATCGTAAAGTGCATGGATAATCTTCAAACACCGACAAAGGTTTTCTGAATGGTTGTAATTACTTCACGCTGTTTCGTACTCCTAAATAAATAAATACACCCTAGGACTAGCTCCCGTTTATAACGGTCCAAGCCACAAACCTAACCGGCACCTTGTATGGTAATGTGTGTCGAGCTGATTGCTGGAAGCTCGTTCCATCTCCTCAGGGAGCGCCGCCGGGGCACAGACCTAGGTATCGTACAAATAATAGTGGTAGAATCTCTCCAATCTTTATCTACATAGACCTGCTACATGTTATATCATACAAATAATAGTGGTAGAATCTCTCCAATCTTTATCTACATAGACCTGCTACATGTTATATCATACAAATAATAGTGGTAGAATCTCTCCAGTCTATATCTACATAGACCTGCTACAAGTTGTATCATACAGATAATAGTGGTAGAATCTCTCTAATCTATATCTACATACACCTGCTACAAGTTGTATCGTACAAATAATAGTGGTAGAATCTCTCCAGTCTATATCTACATAGACCTGCTACAAGTTGTATCGTACAAATAATAGTGGTAGAATCTCTCCAGTCTATATCTACATAGACCTGCTACAAGTTGTATCATACAGATAATAGTGGTAGAATCTCTCCAGTCTATATCTACATAGACCTGCTACAAGTTGTATCATACAAATAATAGTAGTTGAATTCCTCCAGTCTATATCTACATAGACCTGCTACAAGTTGTATCATACAAATAATAGTGGTTGAATCTCTCCACTATATATCTACATAGACCTGCTACAAGTTGTATCATACAAATAATAGTGGTAGAATCTCTCCAGTCTATATCTACATAGACCTGCTACAAGTTGTATCATACAAATAATAGTGGTTGAATCTCTCCAATATATATCTACATAGACCTGCTACAAGTTGTATCATACAAATAATAGTGGTTGAATCTCTCCAGTCTATATCTACATAGACCTGCTACAAATTGTATCATACAAATAATAGTAGTTGAATCCCTCCAGTCTATATCTACATAGACCTGCTACAAGTTGTATCGTACAAATAATAGTGAGTTGAGTTTCTCCGGTCTATATCTACATAGACCTGCTACAAGTTGTATCATACAAATAATAGTAGTTGAATTCCTCCAGTCTATATCTACATAGACCTGCTACAAGTTGTATCGTACAAATAATATTGGTTGAATCTCTCTATTCTATATCTACATACACCTGCTACAAGTTGTATCATACAGATAATAGTGGTAGAATCTCTCCAGTCTATATCTACATAGACCTGCTACAAGTTGTATCGTACAAATAATAGTGGTTGAGTTTCTCCAGTCTATATATACATAGACCTGCTACAAGTTGTATCATACAAATAATAGTGGTAGAATCTTTACTATCTATATCTACATAGACCTGCTACAAGTTGTGTCATACAAATAATAGTAGTTGAATCTCTCCAGTCTATATCTACATAGACCTGCTACATGTTGTATCATACAAATAATAGTAGTTTCATCTCTCCAATCTTTATCTACATAGACCTGCTACAAGTTATACCACATATAGTACAGTTATTGTTTCTCAACAGTCTATATACTCCCAGCTTTGCTTTGTGCCATACAGATTATACTGGTTGTCTTCTCCCAAATGTATCCTCCATGAAACCAGCCGTCATTGTGATATTTGTTATCGGCTGTGGGCGATCCTTGATTCGAGTTTACCTTTCCCGGCCAGAACAACTCCACAGAGCCTTTGTTATCCTGCTGCTAAACCACTTTAACTGCTGGTCCTCTCTGGTCCCAACACAGTAGTACCCACGCCACCAACTTTAGACAAACTAAACATCCTCCTTTCAAATTGTAACCTACTGCCACATTAACCGGTCGATTCAACTTTCACAATCGATCTAATGTCAATTTTCAAACAAAGATAGTTTCGAGATATGGAGCATTTATCCTATTTAAATAAGCTGGTATCCAGGCGGATAAAGGCGTCAGTTTCGTCTCATCCGGTTTGTTAGTGACGGGGAGGTTCTAATCTCCACTCATGGTTACTGGGGTGGGTTATTTTTTCCCCTGAATGGTTTTCCACCACTCCTTATCGGAAATGCGGTTGTACGTCATCTATAGCTAGACTAGGCAACCTTTTTTGGGACTCGATTGACTTATAAATGTATCAAAAGTCCTGCGATCATCCATTGTGTCTTCTCTTTACTTTTCTTTTTATTTTATCTGTAAAACTTAAATGTATTCCTTAAATTCAGCCTTTTTACAAATACTTATGCTCCACTCTTCTAAAAAATATATATAAACTAAATAAAATGTACATTTTTATTTCAAATTATTTCATTTTCTTATAACATTATCGATTGATTATGACTGATCAAGGGATATTTTGGGCACTCAAATATTATTAGAAGGTATTAATTGAAATTATATTTGCAACTTCAGAAAGCAAAATATGCGAATAGCCCGGAAGGATAGTCACACAGGGTAGGAAAAAAAATTGTGGTCATTGTTTGTTTTTTGTCCAAATTTGAGAGCTAAATGACGTAGGTATTGTTAAATATTATTTGATAAATCCGTCACAACAAAGTTTCAACTGGGCAGAGGTAGATGTGCGCTTACACGTTGGCAGCTAGACAGAACTCTAAACACAGCCCTGTAGTTTCTATCTTGTCTAGTGAGCCCCCTAACCACTCAGCCAAAAGCAGTGTCAGACCCAGAAGGAAAGATCACAGCCATGGTAGGGTCAGTGTAGGCTCCATATTTGGACTTGTTCTAATGAGTGGTAACTGGCATCTGGACCATTCCACCAGACCGCATTACAACACAGTGGAGTGGTTACCATCACATTTATTACCACCACGAGGCCGTGGGAACTGTAGCGGCACATCTTGCCCTTGAATAAAAGTCTGGACTCCAATAAACCAAAGTGCACACACTGACTATTTACTAGACATATAAACACAAGTTGAAGACTATTAGCACCTAGGACCGCACTTGGAGGAAATTAATAATCTGCAGTCCGATCTTTCACGTGTATTAAATTATAGATTATAAAATTTACCAGTAGCATCGCAATTGATGATTGTTGGTTACAAGGCCGTAGTCAAGTCAACATTTTGTAGAGGTTGCCATAAAAAAAATTGAGAAGCTATCTGGAGTTTATTTTTATGTTAATTAATGAAAGGAATTAAATACTTTAAATGCTATCAATTTGTTTAACATTTAGAAACTTACACAACTCCTCCTCCCTCCAAGATTGAGAATTTACAATGAGCACTTATTAAATAATGGCAAAAGTGGTGGCAAAGGTATAAGTGGCGGGGTGCGGGG
>CABFWO010003459.1:29503-86819 GCA_902155825.1 Timema genevievae
GGGGGGGGGGGGGGGGGGGAGTTAAACTGCCCCATGGAAATAGTTTTTCTTCCTAAAATACATTTACTATCCTTTAGATTTATTTCATTCCACTCATATATTTTCGATGCTACGATTAGAAACAAACTTAAAATAGCTTATAAATGTATAGAATTAAATAATATATCAGGCAAGGACAATTCTAAGTAAGAAGCATGAACCTTTCAAAAAAAAATCTGAGGAAAGACCACTTCAAGTAGATTTTGGATAAGTATAATTTATCAAAAACATAAGTCCAGGCATGGATGGACCTCTCTAAGAGCGGCATTCAATTGTCAAAAGTTTACCGGGGGGGAGGGCCCTCGGAACTCTTTAGACCTGAGGGAAGGGAGATAAGTCCCTCAAAATTCCTTTTTGGTTAATCGCCGCACTCTACTCTCCATACCCAAATAGGGTTCCACCGCCATTGATCCAAACAGGATTAGTATGTGGTTGATTTCTTCTTTATCTGGTAAAGTAATAAAGTTGGATATTTACAAATGTGTGCTTGGAGAAGAGGTTGAGTCACCCCTGCCTATATAGTCCAAAATTGTACACTTTTTATATATAAAGACAACCTGACCAAATGTATTGAGGACTTTTAACTCTTATACCTATGAGACAGAGGTATTGAAAAGGGTGACCGATAGCGGGGAGGAGGAAGGGACTGTTTGTGCCCTGGGTTACAATGACTATGTCACTGTTTCTAGTTGAATTGTTTTGTTTCCTAATCACAAGGTCTTACTTTCACAGCTCGCCCCACTATCACTAATACTTCTTATTTCCTATATTAATATTTTGTCTAACGTCTGAGTCTACCCATCTATGTTGCCCGATTTAATTAACACAGTCACCAACTTTTTTTAAAAATCTACTTAAACGTTATAATGGTGGCGACAAATATATACTCGTATTATCTTAGAACCTTCAACCCCCCTCTACCCTGGCTACGGCTCTGATTGGTCTATGCTACTTTCTAGTGACAAGAATGGTAAATAGTTTCTGTTATATAATAACAATACTTTTTTTTAAATAGAGTAAAATTTTATCAATGTTGACATCAAAAATGTTTAACCCGCCTCGGTGGCGTAGTTAGCTAACGCGCCAGTCGTGTTGAGCTCGACTGCCGAGGACGGGGAGATCGAGGTTCGAATCTCAGGTCGGGTGAACTGAGGGTGGTTTTTCATAAATGGTTTTCCACTCTCCCTCCACGCAAATGCAGATTCACTTCCTATAAATTCAACCTTCCCAATTCCTAACCCATTAGTGTAATTAGTACTTAAGCGTATAACCCGAGCGGGTAGTAAGACGCGGTGCTAACTATTATTATTATTATTATCATTAAAAAATTTTGTATTTTCTGAATCTAATCATGTTTAGCAATGGGCTCTCTAACAGAAATACTATTGTATGATTTAATAGAAATCTGTTAAAAATAATGAATAATGTTCAGCCCAACCTATAATTACTGTCCATACAAAATATACCATTTTAAATCGTTCATCTTTCAAGTGTTTAAAACCCAGTGAAAGTGATGTTCAATACATTATAATACATATCTTAACATATCTAATTAAAAAACATATCTTTATCTATGGATATGTTCGCTTGTTGGCCTTCAATCATGGTAACCATAATAGTAAAACCCTATTTTTCGGAATGGCGGACCTCCTTGGGAATGATAAAATAGGTCTTACAAACAAAATGCGTCAATATACCAATAATATCATATAGGATTGTGTATGAATCAAAATTAGTCAACCCGCTTTGGTGGCCGCATGGTCTAAGGCACTACTATCGTAATAGACTAGACTGCTGATGACGAAGAAATCATGGTTCAGTCCCGATCGGGTGTACTGAGGGTGGTTTTACCTAAATTGTTTCTCACTCGCTCCCTCTACGCAAATGCGGATACACTTCCTCTGAATTCAACTTTTCTCACCCCTGACACATTACTGTAATTAGTAGGCTTACCTAAGTGTATAGCGTGACAGGGTGCTAAAAAAGTTGGAAAAAAAATTTAAAACCTATTATTTTACAAGATTTACTTTCAAACAATTATAGTTTGATTTTAATCTTTCATTTTTATATGTTCACACATATGTGCTGGACATTTTTCTCCTTTGGCTTGGTAAATTAATCACAAAACCTCCTCTCTTTTGTATTGGTAATTCGATTCCAAGCCCTTCTTTGATTCGTTTCTATAATTTTATATCAGGGTAGTCCTTTGGCTTGGTAGATTAATCCCAAGGCCTTATCTCTTTTGTTTTGATAGTGTGATCTCAACGCCTTTTCTCTTTTGTTTTAGTAAGTTGATCTCAAACCTTTCTTTCTTTTAGGTAATTTGATCTGAAGGCCCTGTTTTTTTAGTGGGTATATTGACTTTACAAGCCTTCTTTTCCTATGTTTTTGGTGAATTGATCATAGAGATTTCAAGGTAAAGCACACCAACAGTGCAACCAACCCTTCCGAGTATGTTATTTCCTTTGGTTGGCGGATCCCTGGTGTGAATGACCCCACAACACACACACACACACACGCCAGTTCCCCTTAGTCAACAAACCTAGCATTTTACAGAATGGTTCAAAAGTGCGGTGTCGCAAACAATATTCTCCATTGAAACCAAGTCTAGCACTTTTTTTCCGTTATAAACTTACTACTGTATAGAATATGCATCCCTCCTAGACATCGCCTCTTCAATGGACAGGACAAGAATGTGTGTCCCTAACCATCGCCTCTGCAATGGACAGGACAAACACCTATCTGGCAGGGACTGAAATGACGTCACGAAAGATTCTTTAATAATTATGTGCACGTGTTTACGTCACTAAAAGAAAAATAATGTTGCGGGTTGCATAACAAGCTGTTATAGTTTAGCTGTCTATTGTTTTCTCACATAGTACTATCCACTCACCTTTTCAAAAATTCCAAAAAACTCCCTGAGCCTTCGACTTCTAGTAATGACATCCGATGCACACTCAGCAGTGTGAGGGAGTTGATCATAGAATGTTGTAATTTACATTGAGGAATTTGTTCTACTTGGAATTATCTGACATGGTTCTTTTCCTCGGGGGAGTTCATTAGAATGATGAGAAAGTTCTCATCATATTTACTCTACGAAACTTCCTTCGTTTGATGCAATTAGAAATGACCGATCACCAGCAGTCACTGTGATGAGGTTGGAGAGTCTTTAAGGAGACATGGGTGTCGTTAAGATTAAATCGAGGAAAGTGATCGCGTTAAGGACCGGCTACACGAAGCCGCACCACACCGCATTTTTCCGGTGGAATGCTATCCCTGTTTTTAAATGCAAGTGGCTACACGAGTCCGCACCGCGCAGCACCGGCGCGAACGATTCGTCGAGAGAACAATGCTCCGCACTTTTGCGGTGCGGTGCGGACCTTGTAGCCACCTGCCACCGGAAATAAGTGTTCGGGAGCTTCCGAACTTTGTTTTCATGCTAACCCCTAAGCACTGTAGGGATGTGCGAAACAGTGATTTTATGATATGGGTGTGATCACAATGCCCTTGATTTTAAAATAGTGATTTATACCAGCGATTGGCAGTCACTGTGTCAGCAATTGTAAAACTATGAATTTCTTTCCCAGCCGTTGTACGTGTGACGCTGTAGTCATTGTTTCCAACACTACGCGCATCCACTCGGCTCTCGGGCTAGAAAATGCGGTGCGGTGCGGGTCGGCTCCGTATAGCCATAGCTTTAACGTCAATTGTTACCAAATAGTTACTTCTTTATAAAGTCTACACTTATTTTTCAATATAAAAATGGTTTATGTTTATAGATACAAACTCCATCATCTCAGACCAGTCGGTAGCATACATGCCTACTTAGCTAAGGGTACCGGGTTCTATTCCTGGCATAGTCAAAAATTAACCATTGAAGAAATGTGGATGTCCCCCTTTCACAGTGCTGAATTTAACGGCCGGGGAATGGGCGTCGTATCTGTTCTATATTTGTGTTAGCTTATAAGTCATGTGATTATACAATAAGTCGGATCATAAAGTGCACGAACCTCAAATAAAATAAAAACTTGGGCAAAATGTGCGTTTGAGACATCGACTATAAATAGCTTACTGAACGTCGGGCTTGCAGTGTAGCACTGTTGCCGAATATCTTTAACGTCAGTGTCAATTTATTGGCGTCCTTGACACATGTCACGGAATCGCATATTAAGATGTTTAAATTATATCATTATCTAACAACACTACCCTTAACAGCGTGACCTTACATAATCGACTCTCGGGTGACCCAACTGAGCTGCTGCTGATGAAACTTTGAGACCAAAGTGTTTCGAGAATCTTGCATAATGAACTGCTATACTTTTCAGATGTTCAGAAAGTACAGACAGGCATTGCACCCTGGATATTCTCCACAAGAATTCAATTTTTTTCGATGCCTCCTATAGTGACATGCGAATAGGTCAATTAGTCTGATCACGTGTATCAGTTGATCCAAACTTGTAAAAATGACTGGCTTAGTTTTAGAGATCCATGACGAGTAACTCTGGGCAGAAGGTGACCCGGAAGAAACCATCCCTTAACTCATCTTGTTTTTTTTAATGTGTGTGTTGAAACTTTGGTAGGCATGTTGATTGGTTTCCTGGAAGGCTGACGGGGCAGGTCTACCTTACGTCTCTTCACCTGGAGGATGTTCTACCCGAGGTTTGTCGACAAATATCGTACACTACGACGATCAATCAATGTTGTGAGAGAACATCCTTACGATTTCTACCCAGGTGCTAGATAGGGCAGCCAGAACCAAACACTCAAATTATCGGTTTTGATCCTAAAGTTAGCTTTGAAGCTGTGTGAACGATATAATTAAATGCGTCTCTAACTTGATGGAAAACATCCTCAAAGTGCGGCATTTTTCATGGGAATTTCAGTTCCTAAGCTTCACAACCACTAAAACAATCCTTGATTACCTACCTTAAAATACCCTGTTATGATCCTTTTAATGACTATATTAATTTTTTTTTTAAGGAGGCAGGCTAAATATATATTTCTAGCTTTTTGATTTGATCTCAGTGAATATACATTTCACGCGAAACATCCTTGAAAATAAATTATTCGTGGATTAATTTAAAATGTTAAATATAAGGTGTTTAATACAAAAGGGACCTTTAGATACCTTTATTCTCTATTTTAACGTGAGCCATATTTTAGAATAACAAACAACTTCTGAAATAACGCGGGATTTCTGGACGTCGTCAACGCGTCTCAGCTATTTGCGTGAATCTCTGGCAATGCAAACTGATTTCTATTCAATTTCCGACACATCCGGATTATTGGAACATGTTCTTTCTTCAGTCTTGCTCAAGGGGGATAGAAGGGGGGTACTATCAACAGAATGACGTTCCTTTGACTTGAGAGCTGATTTCACTGTAGTATTTATTTATTCATACTCTACAAATTTCAGCTCATGGCCGGTCTTGTAATTTGAGAGTTAGTTATGCTAATGTTATTTTAGATATAAGAGGTTTAGTAGTACTGAGACTTAATGTTAGAACTTATTTCTAAAAGCCTTCAATTATTTTTACTTTCTCTCTATCTTACAGGTAGAGAAAGTATGGTGATCGTCAAAAAAATCGAACTCGAGATTTTGATGAATTTTGACGTTTCATGACTTCCTGAATCCGAAAAAGTGGTTTTTGAATTTCCGTCTGTCTGTCTGTCTGTCTGTACCTCCAACTAGAGCCTAAACTATTTTACCGATTGAGCTGAAACTTGATATCTAGGGTTTTCATAGGGTTGCCCCGAGGGGTTTTTGGAATTGGATATCTACCCCTAAAATTAAGGGTAGTTTACTGAAGGGAAAAAAGAGAAAAAGTCGATTTTCTCAAAATCGGCTCTAACGATTTTGATTAAATTTCATTTATGAACATTAATAAATATTCCAAACAAAATGGCTACTCTCAATATTTCGGCAAAATGGCTTTAAGGGCTCCGGTCTGATGCGTAAATTAACATTTTTTATAATAGCTCCGAAACTATTTGAGATATGAAATTACTTAGCATTACAAATATGTATATATATTTATAATACAGATATTTTATCCGAAACATATTTTTATAAAATCAATAACTTTCAATCTATACGCAATTATATGAATTTTTTAACTTTTTGGACATTAAAGTTTAAGTATTGCGACCGTAAAAAAAAACTAACCTGAAATGTTGATGGATGTCGACGTCTCATGACCCCCCGAACCCTAAAAAATAGTCTTTGCAATGCCGTCTGTCTGTGTGTCTATAAAAACTTAAAATTAAGGGTAGTTTACTGAAGGGCGAAAAGAGAAAAATTTGGTTTTCTCAAAATCTGCTCAAACGATTTTGATTAAAATTCGTATCTAGGCGTTGATTAAGATTATAAATAAACTGGCTATTTTCATTTTCCTATGAAAATGATTTTTAGGGTACATTACAGAAGCGTTAATTTCCGTATCTCCACAACTATTGGAGAAACTAAACAACTTATCATTGCAAAATTGTAGGACTATTAGAAATAAAAAACTTTTAGTTGACACATATTTTTATAAAAGCAGCAGTTTCTGAGATATTTGCAAATATATTAATACAATTTTGTGAGCTTTAGTTGTAAACATATACTACTTAAGTCTTAACGCAATAATTCTCCAATGCCATAGAGTAATTAAATATAAGTATCTAAAAAAAGATGTTATTTTTCCTTAAATCTCTTAGGAGAAATGTTTGCATAGCAATGATCTATCTCCATTTTAGAATTTTTTTTTTAATTTTTTTAGCACCGCATCTTACTACCCGTTTGGCTTATATGCTTAAGTACTAACTACGCTAATGTTTTAGGAAATGGCAAGGTTGAATTTAGAGGACGTGAATCCGCATTTACATGTAGGGAGAGTGGAAAACCATTTAGGAAAAGCCATCCCCAGTTCATCTGACCGAGATTCGAACCTCGATCTCCCCGTCCTCGGCAGTCAAGCTCAACACGAAACTAGCGCGTTAGCCAACTACGCCACCGAGGCGTGTAGTTATTATTGTTATAGTCTTGTCTGAACATTTATTTGATGGTAAATTTCAAGTATTTTGACTAGCCAGCAAATTATACTTCCGCCTTTTACTGAAATTATTTACCAATTTTAAAGCTTTAAATTCTGATGGTCTGACATTCCAAACCCTAGCTCTAGCCCCTTGAAAGGTAAATGATTTTTCAAAGTCTTTTGTTCGATGTTTGGGTACTTGTAGAGAAGCTCTATTTCGTGTTTTATATTTATATGTATTGAAGATATTTTGGTCCTGGATAGAAATAAGACGAGCATTTCGATTCTATAATTTTATAAAGCCGTGAACTTAAACTCAAAAGATGTCGTTTTTACATATTGAGCCTTTTTATGTTTTTTAGGTAATTGTTAATGTGATCATATATTTTTGGTTGAAAATAGATCTTAGACAGGATTTTTTGTTTCCGATTTCCTGCTCATTGGCCAGCTATTGTTCGAAAGACTCGCACAGGTGTACGCGGAAAAAGGCGTCAGTCTCGTTTAGCCTGATCTGTCAAAGATAGGGACGTCGGTGAGTCCTAGATGAGTGTGCTGAGATGTTTTTATTAAATAATTCCCCCCCATCCCTTAGTAAAATGAGGATACATTTTCTTGAAACTATACCTTCCTTATCGTTACCCGATTTTTGTTTATATGACTGAGGGTAGTATAAAGGAGTGTATTATGCGGCGCACAACATAATCTATTGTTCTAAAGGGTGAACTGTGTGGACAGAGGTTTGAGGAGAAAATCTAATTAGAATTGTTTTCAATGAGTGACCTAGTCATTTAGTTACCCACTTCGGGGGCGTAGTTAGCTAACGCGCTAGTTTCGTGTTGAGCTCGACTGCCGAGGACGGGGAGATCGAGGTTCGAATCTCGGTCGGGTGAACTGGGGGGGAGCTTCCTAAATGGTTTTCCACTCTCCCTCCACGTAAGTGCGGGGTCACTTCCTCTATATTCAACCTTCTCAATTCCTAACCCATTAGCGTAATTAGTACTTAAGCGTATAACCCGAACGGGTAGTAAGACAGCGGTGCTGAATAAATAGTCGTTTAGTTCGTGACACACACTTCTTTACCATCCTGTATTAAATCCTGCCAAGTAACAAGTAAATAAACATCTTTCCCAGGTATACTAGATATCACTGTATGGTGATGCGCAAAGCTAAAACCTAATTTTTTACAGGAAGCCCACTTTCGACAACCAATATTGATTGAAAGTCACTAAATTTTGGAATTATAGAAATATGTCTTACTTGGGTTATTAATTATAAAGTTGATCTAAAAATTTGTCAAAAGTTTCCAATAATACTTACATATGAATTGCCGTATATATTTATTTTTTCCATTATTAACTAAACGGCCAAAAATGTAAATAAAATTGCAATATTTTTTTCCGTCACTGTGGGAACACGGGTTTCCACTTTGCAACTAACGGCCTTCTTAAAAAAATCAAACTGTATCTACTTACCGACACGCTTGATACTCTTTTAGCAGAGGAACCCAGCAATATATTATAATACTAGCGGATCCGACAGACGTTGTCCTGCCCGAACGTTGGCTTTTCGTTTGGGTGGCATAATTGATTTAGATAATAAAACAAATACTATGTGATCAAGAAGTTCAATTATTCATGAACTTTTCAGAAGGTTTTAACGGTCAATTATTAATATTATATTCATTATTATAAATATTGGGTGGTGGTGGTGGTGGGTGAAATTTTGAGGTTACATGTTCTGATATGCAAAAAATCTTTTTAAAAAAAATCCCCCCCAAAAAAATTCCCTAAAAAATACAAAAAAATTCCTAGAACCCAATTTCAGCGCCACCTACTGGGTCCAATTGTGAATCTAAACCATCCACGGACCTACTCAAACACACACAAACAATTTCATCAAAATCGGTCCAGCCGTCTAGGAGGAGTTCAGTGACATACACACGTACAGAAGAATTATATATATTAAGAAGATTATGTTAACTATATTAGGATCACCATAGAAAGAAGCTTATAGGGTTTATTAAAGATGAAGTTTTTTAAACCAATATTGACCATATAACTGTCATTTATATATTTGTAAAAAGTGGCAGCTTAAGAAAACACGACTTGGCACATGAACACATGAAATCAGATCCAGTAAATTTTTGAGCGCTTGTATAAGTGTATCTTGTGACGACCCGGCTAAATTATCCTAGACAATCCTGCCCAACATCACCAAAGTTTTTTGACCGCCTCTAGTCGAGGTCACGTGTGAAATAAAACAATCGATCATCTCTAATTCGATCCATGAGAATCCCTGTATCTGTCTCCTTGACTCTCATGTTTACAATGTTGCCAAATGTACTGTTTTGTCTATGTCTTGTCGTGTGTACTCACCACACACGGCACATGTGTTCCAGTAGTCTTCATTGGGGTAATTAAAACTTCACATGGTACCGGCAATAAAAACCCTGCACCACGGGAGAATGACTCAAGTCCCTCGCGAAGAGACTGACAGGCTTTTTCAACCTTATCTACGAAAGCAGGACTCTTAAACTCCTTTGCCCCGAGCGAGAAAACAAATAGGAAAATAACAGCTTCGGTATAACCGCCTGTGATTCGAACCCTGACCCCTCCATCCTCCCGTGCTCCTACGCACACTCAGTGCAGTATAATAATACCTAGCCATAATGCAACACAAAAGCTTTTCTATGAAAAACAAATAAAAGACGTATATGTTGTGAAGATTTCATCAAAGCAGAATGTGTATTCACGTCGTGTCGGCTACTGCCCACGAGTAAACAATGGAGCAGTACTCTTAATTGGAGTCACATGTTTACAAAACTTGTATCCGTCTCTTAGTTAATAACGTATTCATATTACAATGACGCTTCCATTGAGATTAATTTAAGTGATAAAAAGTATGAAATAGCGAAAAATTCAAGACACAATAGGTTACAGAAAGAAACTAATTCAAGCTCACATCCCTAACTACATTTAAATACACTTTTTTTTTAAATCAAGACAGCTCCCGCCATTTTTAAATATTAATTTCAAACGTTAATGCTCCTTTTAGAAAAAGAAAAAGAGTATGTGAGGAAAAAAGTTCAAGAGATAACGATTGTTGGTTGGGTTTTTTTTTCACCGTGTCTCACTAACCGTTTGGGTTATCACGCATTTGTTACTACTGTAGTTACATTAATGTTGTATGTATGAGGAAGGTTTAATTTAGAGATAGATTACATCCCAATTTTCTTACGAATGGACGTATCCGATAGCTAGATAATTGACCGCAAAAAGTATAGGTATAAAATTTTTTTTATTTAGCACCGCGTCTTACTACCCGTTCGGGTTATACGCTTATGGGTATAAACGATCATCCAAATGTCAATTCATAAAATAAAAAAAAAGTTGTTTTCTTTTTTGCGAAAGAGTGGGAAACCATTTAGAAAGAATCATCCTCAGTGCACCCGACCGGGATTCAAACCACGATTTTCCCGTCACCGACAGTCTATTCGATCGTAGGCGTGATTGATGCCTTTTAACATTGGGACCGCCGAGGCGGGTACGATTTATTTAAGCAAAGCCAGTACTTATTATAGTAATATGTAATACTTTGATCAGAGAAAGAATAAAAATAAATACAATACAAATTGATTTCAACAAAGCTGTATTATATTTTGACATGGCTGATAAAATTTAATTATGTTACGGTCCCTTACTAATGACGCGGTGGGCGATAATATTCATGAATTAATCTTACCTAACCGCCCTCACCTTGATTCCTTTCATCTCCGTGAAGTTACACAATGTTTAACTAATCTTTGTTTTAATACTGTTACACACCATCAACTCGTTTCAAATATGAACAACTGCGCTAGTTTCTAGGGCTACCAACGATTATATAAGAAAAATCTATAGATACTTTTCCAAACTTACTAACCAGTAAAAATAAAGAACCTAAAATGCCACCAACTTACAACAAATAGCATTGATATATTTTATCAATAGAGTGCGTTGAAGTAACTCTAGGTCAACCTTGCTTTATAGTTGGAATAGATAGATAGACGGATAGATAGATCAATAGTGTTTTTTTTATTTTTAAATTCTGAAATTAAAGTGTCCCGAGATTATTAATAGTTTAATTCTTTGAGTATTATTTATCATTTAAATAATGGTTTTAAAATAGTGTGTTGTTGAATCACTATTGGTTACTCTATTCAACTTGAGCTTTAGGTGAGTTATTTTATTAAATTAATACTTAAATTTGCTTTGCTGCGGGTTTGTTCATGTTTTGAGTGAAAAATCCTGCCAAATAGATTCAATCAAGAGACCCCACCGGTTTAAAGTATACACACATTAAAAAAATATGAATGTAGAAATGTTTTTGTCCTCCAACAAAAAAAAGTCCAATCCCTCGAGGATTTCAGACTGTTGAGGTGTAGATGTAAAAAGGTTTGAAAAGGGAACAGTGGTAGCTCATCCATAAGAGTGACAGGACCTGGCCCCCACAATTTTACATACATTTTATTTTGTTTTAGTACAGTGAACTATAATACAACCTGGAATAATTTATAAACAACATTTGTTTTAGGGATTAAATATTTGCGAGATTAAAATATGTGGTGATTATGTGGAGGAAACAAGGTCTAAGACAGAATTTCTCAAACTTCTCAGAGCCGTGGACCACATAAGAAGCGTTTATTACATTCCAGACCACCACCCTTAATAAACCTTCTGTCCCATTACTGAAGCCAGAAATTGTATTAATATATTATATGTATATCAAACAGTATAATACAGCAATTTATTTTACTTTGTTTACCCTCCCAATTTCATAAGTGTGATACAAAGTATAACAATAAGAAATGCGAACCCACAATAGGAATAAAAGCTTTTTTTTGTAAGCTAATCAACTGTTCAATGTATTTAAATTAAATGTGTTACATTTGATCAAATCACAAAAATATTAAATATAAAAATTAATTTCAAGCAAACTATTGGTAAACATAATATATTAAATTTAAGAGTGACCAATTTAACAGCTAGAGCATTGTCACTTCAATTTTTTCGCATAAATTGAGAAGGATGATGCTGCTTCTGATCTTTCACTTGCTTAAAAATATTTGATTCGATGGCTGACAATTTGAGCCGTAGATAATTTTCTACATCCAAACAGTTCTGCTTCTTATTTCTCAATTCTACAAGAGTAGAAAATTCAACTTCGCAGATGTAGGTGTAGATATAGAAGAAAATAACAGCAGGTACTTGATAGCTTTGTAGGATATTTCAAAATAATCAGATTTAGCACCAACCTAAAAATTTTGGAGATACTTTTCCTCAAAGATGACTTTCAGCACCCCATCTGAATTAGCTCGATGAGTATGTCACGCTCACGTTCTTACAGACCAAATGATTCAACACGAGATATAGTAACGAATGAGTTCTTAATCCACTCCTTGGTTGCAATCTGTCTCTTTAAATTACTCTTAATATTCTGTTGGATAGTTTTTACATGCTGCTTGAATGTTTCCACTATTACATTATCAATTTCTTCAATCAAAAAGAGCAAAACATCGTCAACATCTTTGCGATCAAGCTGTTTGCAGAATAGTTCAGACTTCTGGAGGAGTGTTGAAATTTTGTCATGCGCATTGAAAATAGAAGCATTGCGCCCCAGAAATAAAAGGTTTAAATTATTAAAGACGTTGAAAATATATCACTGAGATACGATACTTGAATTACCCACTTAAAGTAATGGAAATTATTTTTACTGGCCTTGTCAGTGTCGTGAACATGAGTTTTATCTAATCCCTCAGATGAAAGACTCTTGTAACTTGTAAGCACCTTTATTCTCGAGAGCCAGCGTATTTCTGTGTGGAAAAGTAAACCCTTAAACTCACTTTTCATTTCTTCACACAACACGTTGAAAAGTCAAGCACTTAGTGGCCGTGACTTGATTGTATTTACTTCATTCACAATTTGCTTCAAATCCATGTTTAAATTGAAGAGGCATTTCTTTGACAGCCAACTGTTATTTGTGAATGGGACAGTGTGTGTGTGTGATCAGCGGATAATATCTAGGAGAAAACCTCTTTAACCTGCGTAGCAATGCCCTTCCTTATTCTATACATTGAGGGCACTCCCTCAGTGCTTGTCCCAGCGCATCTTTTAGTTGTGTGTGTGAGGACACACTAAACTCCAATTTCCATTAAAATAAAAATCCAAATAGCTTATAAAGTAAAACAATTTTTAAAATGTTGCCTTGGGGTGCCACTGCTATAGCTTTTAAGAACATCCAAACCATCCAGACCATTCCAAAAAAGTTTAAAGGCATCCATTTTTTTTTTAATCTGGGGAGGGCATCTAAACTCCATTCACGGTAGGAATTACTCTCTGAAAGGTCTTTTTTCCTACCAATATCCTACTATATAGTAGATTTGTGATAGGGAAAAAGGCCTTTCATAAAACAATTCCTACGGTGAACAGACTTTACACACACCTATGGTATGTCTTTGCCCTTCAATCCCTCATGATTGGTTAATTTTGTAATTTCATCATCTCGCCCCTTACACAAAATAAGTTCTGCCAACACGGAAGTATTTTAATGACCTATCAGAAAATCTCTCTCTCCAGTTGTTGAGCTTTATCAAAACTTTAAAGCCTGAAATTGAAAAAAAAATCACGACTATATGACAGCTCGCTGAACTTACTTTAATCAAGTCTCCGGACATGAGCTCCAATTATCTTGATGTTTGCTTTCTACTTTTTAGTTTTTTTGATAATTCCTATTTCGATAGCAACAGCAGAAAGGACATTTTCTAAGTTTAAACTCATCAAGAATTACCTACGGAACACCAAGAGACAAGATCACATGTCACAGATAGCCCTCCTCAGCATATAAGAAGAGACATAAGTAAAAATTGATGTCTCACCCTGATTGACGATTTTGCTTCTATCAAGTCGTGGAATAACCCATTAGCTCACTTGGTAGCGTGCCTGCCTATTGAGCTAAAGGTCTCGGGTTTGATTCTCGGCATGGCCAAAAATTGAGCATTGATGAAAATATGGACTTACCCTTTCACATACCTAGATAAATTAACGGCCAGGGACTGGAAATTGTGCCTGTCCTAGTAGTTAGATTATAAGGCACATGAAGCTATGACAGGCCTAGTCAGCCAGTAGTGGAAAAATGTATGACTAAGAAGAAATGTTAAACATTTAATATTCTGTAAATATAGGTGTTTTCAGAAACTTGCATTTTATTTTTAGCATCATATTTTATTTGACCTGGAGAGGGGTCTGATATCAATGCTAGCATCCAGGTCTTTGGTTTGTAGTTACGCCACTGGCTATCACTCACTTAAAAATATTTATTTTCATTATCTATTTTGTTGAATTAATTTTTTTGCTAAAAGATCTTAAAAATTAATGCTTTTTAGACCCGCTTCAGTGGCCAAATGGTCTAAGATGTCACTTTTGTGTTAGAGTGGCCTGCTGATGATGGGGATATCGAGGTTCGAATCCCGGTTGAGTCTATTGAGGTTGTTTTCCTAAATATTTTTCAACTCTCATTCCAGACAAATGTGGGTAGATTACCTCTAAAACGCTTCCTTCCTCATCCCTACCTCATTAGGGTAATTATCATATATGTGTATAATCTTAACAGGATGCGAAAATAAAAATAAATGTTTTAGTAAATATATTGAATTATCAAATGTTTAAAGAAAAACTGTATTCGTATCCTTCCATTGTGTATCCATCCAAATGAACTATCCTCCCTCCTACTCCTCTCCTTGTGAACAAACTTGTGAGCCGTTGGTAGAGTGGAGAGGATTGTTATAGGCAAGTGTGGTTAAGAGGCCCACCTACTATAAAACCGATAAAACTTATGACCATTGGGAGCCACCCACTATCTATTTTTGACAAAATAAGATATTTATGTTATATAGTAGAGTGTTATTATAAAATTAAAGTGCATACATCACCCAAAGATTGGGAAACTAATGTTTAAAGCTGGGCCTAATAAACTGAGTAAAACCTAAAGCAGCGTGGTAAACCATGCAGCCAGTAAACGCACTTTGACTTCTTGCCAAGATGCAGATGTGAGGACTTTACTCTTATAATTGTTACCAACACTTAATAGTAAACAATTAGTAAATATGCGTGTAGATATAAAAAAATGGCATTATTACAAAGTTGAAAAAAAAAATACACTCTTTGAGTTTTTACTAATTAATTTACAAAAATATCAATCAGCTAACTTAAAGGCTTAAGTTTTTCCCTGCTTACTAAAATAGAAAAAAAAATGTATCAATATCAATAATTTTCCCCATGAGCACAACCCATATTATGTAACAGATGAAGCACAACTTACATAATACTGAGTACTATAGGAGCAAACAAACTTTTAAATGTGACTATTTGGTTTGTTGGTAAATATTGTAAAATAATCTATGATACTGTGAAATTGTAAATTGTTTAGGTGATAATTCAGCAGTATTAGCAACTCATATAACTTATTTAAATTATATATTTTGGCATATAACCCAAATGGGTAGTAAGTGAGAATATAATAATTTTTAATTACATTTTGAAAAATCATATATCCAGATGCCACCTCTATTCGCCCTAGTTATAAGAGTCTTCCTGAAAGTAGTGCACACTGTGCTTGTATTCGTCACCAAAAGAATGGATTGCTTTGTTTTGTACAGTCTACAGATTTGTAGCCTGAAGGTTCCTCTCTACACTAATATGTTGCATAAAACAGAGCTAAGTATAGAATGTGTCTGTTTATATGTGTTTGAAATGGATGAGAATGTCGGCTTGGGCCAAGTAAATTGTTTGGATCTAAGATCCTTTATTAAAATTGAAATTGTACATAGTCGCACATCAACAGAAATTTAAGTATCGTTACAGGAAGTGTGTGGAGAGTCTACAGTGGATCAAAGTATGTACGTGGGTTGGGACCAATGAATTAGGTTCACTGTAGCTGAATGTTCACCACAACTGAGTTCACTAAAACCAGAATTGACTGTAGTAACTATTCTAAGGGGAAGGGATGTGGAGCGTGATTTTTGAGGAAGTGGATGAAACATCTATAGCAAAAATAGCATTTAGAAAACCCAGTTGGAATTTTAACCTCAATCTAACCATCAATGTCACAAAATTTTAACACTGGTCAAATGACAGAGACTCCTTGAACAGTGTTTCAGGTAAATTAACATTAATTTCTTTAGGCTAGAAACAAAAGATAACAAAACTGAATGAATATATTTTATTAAAACCTTAAAAATAAACAAACAACTTTATACACATTTTAAAAAATGAGTTTTTTTTTCCAACTTATTCAAAGTTTGAGGCACAAACTAACATCACTAATCCACACACACTAACGTTTATGTTGTAGCTATGTTCATAAGTCAGAGGCTGCTTCATCAGGCGGAGAGTGTACATAGTGACCAAATGTCGGCTTATTTTCTCCCTGATGAAGTTTCTTGTGGCAATGAAGATATGTTTGTGTGTTCTACTAGATTTTTATGAGCAAGGAGCCCCCACAGGGGTAAGCTAGGCTCCCATACCTTTGGTTTAATTTAAAAATCAATAAACAAGGGTTAGAGTTAGAGTTACCATAATTTATTTTTTATAAACTGGGACAGTTACAAATTTTTTCTTAAAAAACCCAGGAAATTTTGCGAAAAAACGGGAAATTTTAAAAATTAAAAAAACGAAAAATAAATCTATTATATAAGATATGTGTCACTTTAAATAAGTTGTTGTTGTTGGTGTTGTTGTTGTTGGTGGTGTTGTTGTTGGTGGTGTTGTTGGTTTTGTTGTTGGTGGTGTTGTTGTTGTTGGTGTTGTTGTTGGTGGTGTTGTTGGTGTTGTGTTGTTGTTGGTGTTGTTGGTGGTGTTGTTGTTGGTGTTGTTGTTGGTGGTGTTGTTGTTGGTGGTGGTGTTGTTGGTGTTGTTGTGGTTATTGTTGTTGTTATTATTATTATTATTATTATTATTATAAAAAATCACAAACCTACTAAATTAGAAAAATTGCACCTTTAAAAAATACACAATAATTATAGTTAAGTTTATATTTTAGAAAGATTCATCAGAATATTTGGATGGCTGTTGTGCAGTCCATGGACTTAAGCTGTGGTTATGTATCGCTGTGTGATTAGTGAAGGTTGCTTCCTGTGATAACTGTTTTTCCAATCCACTCTGAGTTTTCAAATTTAGGAAATTGCTTATGCTGCTGTTGGAAGCCTTTCTTTGAATGGCACCTTTATGTTTCTTCATTTTCAGGTGGTTGACTATGTTTGACCGACCACCATGTGAAATGCAAAATTTATAGTTGCATAAAGTACATTCCACATTTTCATCTATACCCTTAGTGAAGGGGAATTCTCTTAAAATATTATCACTAACTTATACTGCTTACAATTTGGCACTATATGGGTGGGAAAAAGATAAAAATTATAATATTCTAAAAACGCTAGCAACCACTGTTAAAGTACCTAACACACTGCCAACAGAAGCATGGAGAGATCTGTTACCCACAATTTTTTTTTCAGGAAGAACACTTAAAAAGTGAGACATTTGGAATAAATCTGGGACAATGGGATATTTGATCAAAAAATGGGACTGTCCCAGTAAAAATGGGATGAATGGGAGCCCTAGTTAGTGTGGGTATTATTAAACCATATTATTTCAAAATAGGAAGTGTTCAGTATCGATAATTGGGTTTTCCCAACCCGATACATCTTGTCAAATAAAAATAAATTTAAGTAAATTAGAGAATTTGTAGTATTTTAAAATAACAGGTTTATTTCTTTTTAAAATAAAGAATAAAAATCCTTGGAAGAAAATCGTCTGAATAATAAAAGAGGTATAGTATATTATTTAAATTACTATCTGCAAAATAATTAGATTGATGCCGGAACTGGTACCTATTTGTTTTTCGGTTATTATAATTCAATATTGCCATGGAAACATGAAAGTACATTTGACTATGTGGTTTAGTGTCTGAAAAGGATATTTAAACTGTAAGGTTCAGCAGACTCAGTCTGTAAAATAAGGGGCCTGCGAAGCTTTGAAACTTTGACCTGGCTTTTAAACAAATATCAGCTTCGACCTCACCTCAAAAAGAAATTCTGGCTTCGACAATTATATAACTTCACCAAATAAAACATTGAGAGCTAAAATATTCAATTTATGTTCAATTACTGTCATTCTGAGCTGTTCTGTACATTACAAATCAATATTCATTTGAATAAAAATCACAATAGAGTTGTAGGTTGTTATAGTAAATTAATTCATTAGAATTGAACCAAATCTTATGAATAATCGTGCAATAAAATATGTTTGAAGTAATTTTAGTGTATAAAGTTATATAACTAACCAAAATATATGTTTTCAATCATAAAACAACTAACAATTGATATTAAAATGCTCAAACGTAGATGATATTTTATAAGCTTTATTTAAGTTTTCTTCAAATTAAAAAAGTGTATTTTGCACATCCCTACTGTAAATAAAATGTAAATACCCATTTTATGAGTAAAGATATTTAAAAATAATATTGCATAACTTTCCAACCAAAACCATTTACAATTTGAAGGGAATAAAAGTTTCTCGTTTCCTGTATGAATGAGAAAATTCTACGGTAATTATCGAGTGTGGTTGGTGGGCTGCCCCGGTGAGACAAGCAGCTAATGGACAGTTCTTAGGGTGCGAGCATGCCGAGGAGCGCACTCATCGCTCATCACTCCTATCTTTGTACATCGCACAAGTTGTAGAAACAAACCATTGTAAAGAAAAAAGAGCGTGCATGCCGAGCACCTCACTCTTCGCACTTCACTCTGAACAAACACGAGAAACAAACTGGTTTGTTTTTGTGAAGGATTGTTCAATGTGCACAGTGCTATGAGTGGTTGGTTCAAACCCTCAGTGTTGTTCATCACACTTTTATTTTATCTATTATCAATTCGATTTTTACTTCAACGTTTATCTTGTACGGATTTTCTACAGATTGAGTATATTTTAGGAAGGAGATGAGGGACATAAAAGATAAACTTATAAATAATAGTATTTCTAAGTACTCCGAAATCTGGGACAAGAGGCATGAACATTTTGCTGCTGCTAACATGTCATCACTTTCATCACTACTGTTGTCAAAGATAATTTTTTTCTGTTTTAGTAAATATTTTAAAATTAAAATTAAAATCTTTGAATGAAAATATTAAAAAAAAGTTTAAAAAAAAATGCATTAAGAACACTCCGTGCAGACTGGTTTTCTCTAACCAGATATGAAGTGTGATGAGCAATCTGCTCTGTATGCACAGGCAGTTCCATGAGCGATGTGTAAAGATAGGAGTGATGAGCGATGTGCGCATTCCTCGGCATGCGCGTAACTTTAGACACATACAGAACCTGAAATGGCACTCCTTGATAAAATTTAAACAAAGTTCATTGAACTAGAACTTTCGAAAGTAAGCTCACCGTTCTCAATTCAAGAGAATAAAAATAATAACATTGAAACGAAGTATGGACAGGAAAATATGAAAAAGTATAATGGTACAAGTAATTTCTTACCAATGGCTTTGTTGCAAATTAAAGCATGTTAATAAAAAACAATTTTTACTTTTTAGGTTTTTATCTTCTTGTTGTTTATTAAAATCATTAAATAAAATTTCAAACTGAAAAACCATAGAATGAGTAGGGTACAGAAACAGTTGACTATGTTGTCATGTAATTAGCATTTTAAAACCAAGAGTCCATCTCATAAATTATGCATTTTGGACCCTTAAGTAAAATTTGAATCTAGAAATTTACATTTTACAATTTTGTATGACAGGGTTAAAACAATTTATTTTAGTTAGAAATTAGTCAATTAATTAAAATTAAAATTAAAATTAAAATCTCAAATCTAGCTCTTCATTTTACTTATGAATCCCTAACCCAAAGCCCGAATCCAAATCTTAAAAAACATTACCAACATAATACAGTCTGTTCACCTTATTACATTAACTCTTAAGTTGCTGTAGTAAAGAGAAATTATAACTAAACCATGTTAAAATTTTTTGTTATAATGGAAACATTATAGATTCATTTATTTTGTTGAGTATTAAAATAATAGTCTTGTGGGTGGTCGTTAAGTTAGTCCTATAATTATATTAGGCTGAACCACCATAAACAGTGTAAGAGCATTAAAACAAATTCCAATCCAAAATTTGAAAGAAAAAACCTTATCAATATATTTGCTAATTAAAAAAAAAATCTTGAATTCTGTATTTTATTGAATCCTCAGATCTCCCTAAGGACTCAAGGAGTTGATGATTCAAAGGTTCCATACATCTTTAAATTTTTTATTAATACTGCATTTGCGTCAATCCTGTAAAACACATTAATAGGTGAAAAGAAACTATAATGCAATCTCAAGCCAAGGCTATGAACTATCAACTGAGATCATTGTAAGGATAAAAGTGCTTAGAACTTTCAAATGTAATATTTTTTTGTTTGTCTAGCATAATTTTAAAGACAGATTAATATAATTTGCCATACAAATATTACAAAATTTTATTGACATTATTTTAGACAGTATGTGTGTGTAGTAGGCAGGAATTGGTTCAATCTTGAATAACTCAACTAAAATTACCTGACAGATTCAGGTAAACCTCATTAGCTTGTTTCTTCTGGTTGAAAAGCATGATGAGGCCTCACTCTGATGAGACAATGACTCTCAGGCGGGTACCACCCACTTCAGGTCCTGCTGTCTGATCCTGTTCTCCTGCTTGCAGATGGTGAGCCTCTGTTGATTGATAAGAGTGGTGAGGCATCACCCTGATGTGAGAAGTGACTCTCAGGCGAGCCCTGTCATCTCCAGTTCCTGCTGTCTGATCCTGTTCTCCTGCTTGCAGATGGTGAGCCTCTGTTGAATGAGAAGAGTGGTGAGGCATCACCCTGATGTGAGAGTGACTCTCAGGTGAGCCCTGTCATCTCCAGTTCCTGCTGTCTGATCCTGTTCTCCTGCTTGCAGATGGTGAGCCTCTGTTGATTGATAAGAGTGGTGAGGCATCACCCTGATGTGAGAGTGACTCTCAGGCGAGCCCTGTCATCTCCAGTTCCTGCTGTCTGATCCTGTTCTCCTNTCCAGTTCCTGCTGCTTGAACTTGTTCTCCTGCTTGCAGATGGTGAGCCTCTTGATTGATAAGAGTGGTGAGGCATCACCCTGATGTGAGAGTGACTCTCAGGCGAGCCCTGCCATCTCCAGTTCCTGCTGTCTGATCCTGTTCTCCTGCTTTCGGATGGTGAGCCTCTGCTGGTTGTGGGAGACAGACCAGAGCTCTGGCAGGAAGCGAGGCCTCATCGTGGTGAGAAAGTGCTCTCGCCACATCCGCTCGAGGGTGACCAGACCTCCCGTCCCTTGTTCTGAGAAGAACTGCACTACTTTGTGACCGTGGGGCTCGTAGTCCTTGTTTGGCACCCTGGAATACCATTCACAGTAGAGCTGTAACATCTTGCGAGCATATGACCTGAGAACTTTAGTTCTTTTGTGGGGGAGGAAATGGGGGCAAGAGCATTAAAGATTTAATTTGTTTTTAAAAGCCAGTATTTTGATAAAATATTTTTCCTCTGAGATATTCATGAAAGTCAAAGTTGAAGCTAAAGCGGTATTTATCTTTGACTTCCAGGACATTTGCACACCCTTAAATGAAGAACAAGGTTTTCAGCTACTAATTTCAAATATATGATTATATCCCAAAAGATATAAAATAAAGATAGAGAAGATCAATTTTTTCTCAAATCCAAATCTTTATTTTACCTATGTATCCCGAGTTTTGAATCCTGATCTAAAAAAACAATAATAACATTATAAGTTAACTTCCCCATATTAGTTTATAACATTTTTGTTTTGTTGATTTACATTCAGTTAAGTGATAAATTAACTATCTAGGATTGGTTGTTCTGTATGTCTTAAAATTATGTTGGGAATAGCCACTAATAAACATCATGATAGTTCTAATAGATTATAGTTCAGATTCAAAATTTGAAAAAAAAAAAGTATTTTTTTAAATTGCAAATCTGAAATTTTGTCAGATCCTTGAATATTCTAGAGGATTTGAGGGATTCTAATAATCCATTTGTCATGTATCACTAAGGCATTTAGGCTAGGTTAGGTTGGCAACAAGTGAAGTAGTGAACAATGATTGTCTTGACAGTGCTGGCCGGAAATATCATTTTAGGCACGCTCCAATATGACATCTATAACCTAGCCTTAACCAGGCCAACATTGTATTGGGTAGCAGCCCCATATAACCACATTTATTAGTATTAACAAGGACATATTAGTGGCGGTAAGGAGTGAAAACTATCTGTGCGAGAAAGCATAGTACATTTGCCAAAATTCGACATAATCAACCCGGCAGCAACCTATGGTTATATAAAGCCTTTATGGCTTTTATTTTGTGGCAAACGGCGTCAATGATGAGGTTGAGTTTTATTAACTTTTAAATACACTGGATAAACATTGTAAGCTAAAGTCAGGCAAAAATGTTTTGTATTTTCAATTACACGGGCGCACACAACAGTCACACGAGATAGTCGTGGAATACGTGGCCGACTTACACAGTACCGTGTCTGGTTGTGGGTTCATGCAGTTAATAGATAGAATGATATCAAAAGAATTCGTTTGAGGAGTATGCAACAATGCAGTTAAGAAAATGTTAGTTTTAAGGGAGGGCAATCTTGCCCTGGCTAACGCTATCAACAATGCATGCACGGCAGAATCATCAAAACGTAATGACCCTAGAAGAAGCAACAAACCAGATTTGTGTTAATAATGTAGGTATTCAAAACTGACCCCAAGAATATTAACCACTTATAAACAAGAAACATTCCATCATAGCTCCGATCAGACGCAACCATAACTATAGACCAAATAATGGCACCAACACTAGTTCAGACAAACAGGCTCACCAATACTCAGAGGAACGCCAGGAGGGGCATGTCTTGTTACAGATGGGCTGAAGGCCATCAAACCAGAGAGTGGAGACTAGAGGTAGCTTCACTCTATTGCAGGTTATGTGGCCGAAAATGGCACTTGGACCAGGCTTTTATGAAAGGAAAATTTAATTGTGGGCAGAGAATGGGAACTAAGTTTCTTCAACACACAGAAACTTTACCAACACACACAACAAATAGGCCTAGGCCTGACTAAGATCCAAGCCTGGACTTATTCACTTTGGAGCTATCCAAAACTTACAGTTAACTCTGAAGTTCAGGATATTTAAGTCCTAATGATGGTGTCACCTACATCATAAACCACCTATCAATTATAGGGGTAGAAGAGTAAATGACTCCCCCGTACATTTTAAGTGGACAATGGGGCAGCAATAGCCACCAGTGTTTTCACACACTCATAACATGGGTAGCTCAAAGTAAAAGGGTCACAAGAGGTTGACTTTAAGGGTAAGGTGGTAGCACTTCCATTGGTGGTGAAAATCTGGTTAAAGACTACCCAGAACTTGGTAGAATAGGGTTTGGAATCTACAAGGAACCAAAAATCAGCTTGGACATTCGACAGTTACCCTTAAAATTCCTTAAGAGCCCGCCCTGTACCTTTTGCACTGCACAGGATGAAGAATTCAAAGAATGAAGAGTCAAAGAGATTGAAAATTCTTCGCTTTCTGGAGCCAGTCGCTTATTCTAAATGGGCAGCCCCGGTGGTGCTCAACAGAAAGATAGACTGTGGCAACTACAAGGCAAGATTTAACATTGTTGCACCCAGATCAACAATCAATGAAGCATTTGCAAGGCTAGCCCAGGGTCTATTCTTCTCTAAACTAAATTTGGACCAGGAATATACCCAAATAAAGGTGGATACTATAGCAGCAGATATATATACTGACAATAAACACCCACCGCAGCCTTTACAAAGACCATTGGCTGCCCTTCAGGATCAACGGAGCCCCAAGAAGTTTTCAAAAGCCGATGAAGGGACTACTAGCAAGTATTTCAGGTGTGGTCATTCTTTTGAACAATATACTCTTTGCAGCAAAAAAAATCCAAATTACAATGATGAACGCCTATATAAAGTAATGCAGCACCTTTGTGATGCAGGGTTGAAATGTAAAAAATCAAAATGTGTAGTTAGTGAGCCATGAGCAACAAAATATAAAATACATAAACAATATTATTTATATTAAGTTAGTACAATAAACTAGCTAGTAGCTTAAGAATTAATTTCTAATCTGTTTATCTGAAAAGGGAGGACTGTCATGTATAGTTAAAACATTTAGACTAAGTTAGGTTGGCAACAAGTGAACTAGTGAACGTTACCTCATCAGCACCGGCTGGCACTCTCGTTTTAGGCGCGCTCCAATATGGCAGCTATAGCCAAACCTTTACCAAGCCAACATTGCATAGGGTAAAATTTCACATGTAGCCACAGTTATTAAATTCTTAACAAGAACATATTACCATTCCTAATTTTAAAATAAGTTTTTTAAATAATTAATCATTAATAGGTTCCTTACCGAGACTCCATACTGCTGACTTCTTGGAGCTGTTCTTTTGTAAGGGGCCCCTTAGTCCCATAGAACCTTTGAACTATTTTAGTCAGTTCCTCCCTGCGCTGCTCAGGAATCTTATTTGCACTGCGATTAACGAGCGCATTGGCCGCTGATTGGACGGACCGAAGGTCTGGGTCACTCAGCTACTGGAGATGAGGACAACATCTTTTACCTTGCTACTCTCAGCCTCTGTTGAAATGTAGGCTTCAAGACAATGGACAAGCACAATCTTTGGTTCAAATCCCCAGAAGATCTAATATTTACTTCTAGTCTAGTTGGTAAGCTTTAAATTATCTAAAATGTAGAAAAATAGCAGTCATAGCTGTTAATAGCCCTTAGCGTTGTGTGAAGTATCAGTACAGGATATAAATGAAATATAACTGAAGGTCAGTCTCATTTTGTCTGGCTTGCCAGTGACAAAGTTAGGTCAGGGTTTGAATCCATGTCATGTGTACCTACTGTATTGCCAAGCATTTAGCGGCAGACTGGATATTATTATACTGACGCTTGGTCTTATACAGCATGCCATATTATTTAAGGGATGTATTTATTCATAAAAATTATATTTAAAATAAATTTCATAAATATATGATTAATAATAAGGATGGCTAGACAATAATTAAAATTGATAAAAATAAGTAGAGATAAACTAATTAAGTGAATTGTAAAGGTAATTATAGCTAAGTGGAAAGATAAATTATTTAAATTTAAAAATATTTATGGAAAGATAAACTAATTACGTTTCGCTAAATTAGTTTATCTTTCCATAAATATTTATTAATACAAGCATTAGTTTAACTCTTAATATGTTATAAAAATAGAAAGGACCAAAATGGTTATAAGTTGTATCTTTTAATCATCATCATCAATGTATCATACTCTTCAACACAACATAATTTCATCACGCAGCTAAATGTGTGGTAGGTATTCGAGGGGTTAGTGTGTAACTGATGTAACTAACAAATATTAGGTTTTCAGGAGAAGCAAATTAAGATTTTTTCTCAATAAAAATAGTCAGTGATATGAATACAATTTTTAAAAATGGATTTTAATGGTTTAGAAATGAAAATTCATTGTATATTCTTATGTTTACTATAAATTTTACTTCAACAATGATTTTTAGATGATAAAAAAAATATTTAAACCTAGAGTTCTGAGTTACATTTTTGTGTCCCTAAGAAATTATGTCTAAGAGTTAATATAATTTATTTTTAAAATACAAAAACTATTATTTTAATTAGTACAATGGATACCTCTCTTTTAACAAAACAATTTAGATAGAATTATATGGTTATATAATAAAAAAAATTATAATTTAATAACACACAATAATTGGAAATTATAAAAATACAAACTTATGATTTTTAATAATTAATTATTTCTTAAAAAATAAGCTAAAAATTATACCTTTTCATATTTTAAATAATAATAATAATAATTATTATTATTATTTAATTTATAAAATAATTTATTGTTATTGTTGTTGCTGTTTAATTATTATTATTGTTGTTGTTTGTTGTTGATTTATTGGTATCATCATCATCATCATTATTAATAATTATTGTACTGGTTGTTGTCATTGTCGTTGTCATTATTATCGTTATCAGTATCATTATCATAGTTATCATCAATATCATTATTATTATCGTCACTGTCACTGTCATCATTATCATTATCATTATTAATATTATTATTAGGAGGCAACAATGCCGAAATATTATTCTATGTGTGTTAAAATGTATGTGTGACTACTTCTACTATAGAAGACAGAAGAAAGGAAGAAGATGTCACCTTTGTGCATTGGATTCTTCCCACATTTTTCCTCTTTCCCTAGATGGGCTTTCTTCATCAAATTTACTCTTAGTAGCTTATTTTTCCTTTTTCTTTAGTTTTCTCAATTTCCTTTACTATAAAATTACTTAGCCATTGGGCCACCTCATTTTTAAATTATCTGGCTATGGTTGAACCTGAAGTGAGAATTGTTCATGCAGACCATTTGAAGAGATTCTTTACTTGGAAACGAGGTATGTCCATGAAGTTCCGAGGATGCAAGAACCGGAAACAAGAACATCTTTGAGAGCAAGGTGCTCTGAAGAAGACTACTTGTGATTGGAAGAAAGTATTCTGGATGGATAAGAAGAACATTCTAATAAGTCAAAACAAGCTAGGCTTCCTGCTCCGGAAGGTTTAGAAATATAAGGGCCTGGCACTCCATTAGTGTTGAGACAACCACTTCGGGTGATTAGGCATCGATGGAGAGTGGATTTATAAACTTACAGGAGCCCTCTCGTCCTTTGGACAATAATATATGAGGGAAGAGCTTTATTTAGGTTACGTTACGTTAGGTTAAATTTAGGATTATTTGTACGTTTCTGGTAAAAGGGAATGAGACCTTTTAAGGGGAAAGGTGTGTGGTATAGTAGAAGAGGGTATAAAGAAGAGACCCTAGTGGCAAGCAATGGAAGTTTGCTGTTCATGTAATTGTGTATGGATTGACAGTGGTGCCGAAACCAGGAGGGGTTCAAGTCAGCTCACACATTGTCATGCACAAAGGTGGGTGTGTTTCTAGAGATGTAAGAATATTGGCTGCTATTATGGCCATCCTGGGTCAAAACATAACAGTCAACTCCTATTGTACTGAGCTAGTTTTGATAACGATAATATATCTATGTACAGTCCAGTTTTAATAGGAATAGCCTTATTGACAACTGTAAAATTTAATAGATCTATTTTCATGTAATTACGTCTCATGTCATTTTAGGTGCAGCTGTTTCTTTTGATATAATTTATTATTAATGTCTATAAAAATAACATTAATAATTTAGTAAAATTATGTTAATGTTAGCTGCTAAAAAAATGTGTTTGTATGTATTTTCTAGAAGGCTCTTCCTATGAATATTGGATTGCATTTAGCATTACCAAGCAAATTTAAGTACTTTGAGAATAATGAGCAAACAATGTAAATGGAATGTATTTTACTAAGAAGGTACTTCATTTGTAAACTAATCATTATTTTCTCAGACTAGCCCATTACCTAAAATAATAATATAAAAACTTAGAGATTTAAACTTCTCTACATTATTTGCACTACACGCACACCATTATGTAACAACACTAGCAAGTTCTGGCTTCAATGTTTGATCATTGAAACCCGAGAGTAGACCTCGATTTTATTCTACATGGTTTCCCACTCTCCGTTTACACAAATGGGGGTACATTTCCTATAATTTTAAAAATATCCCTCCTCCCCACTTATGTGTGATACCCGGATGGTTTGTAAGAAACAACGATCCTGACCTTCTTTTCCTGTATGGGGGCGTTGCACTTGCGGGCAAGTTCCTCTCGCAGTGCCATGTCTTCCATGTTGCTGCGTACGTGACAGGCCGTACACATGAGGAGGACATCGTGGCTCTGGTGGTCTTTCATAACAGCTGCTTGGGAGAAACAGCCACATTCAGTGGGACACAAAACCACATGAAAACTTCCTTAAATAATTCACACTTTGTATCCAGTTTATTTTATTTGCACATAGATTATTTTATCAGCATGACTATTAATGAATTTCATTTTAATCACATTCCACTTTTTGTTTATTTGAGGTATTTAACAAGCACTTTTTAAACCAACTGACAGAACACAATAAGGTCAATAGTACTGAATGTATGAAATATTAACTCAGCCAGTAACCTGTCTGCCTAATGAGCTCAGGGCCCCAGATTTGATTTTCGACATTGCCGAAAATATTGTCCTTGATGAAATTGAGGCTTTGGCTTTTCACAATGATGAATTAACAGCCAGGAGACTGGGTATTGTGTATATTATAGAATTAGTATTAACAGCCAGGAGACTGGGTATTGTGTATATTCTAGAATGAGTCTTTAACCATGAGGAGGCCCAATGGAAAAATGATTTCATAATAATTAAAATTGAGTTAGTTTGTAAGTTGTGTTGTGATTAGGCATGTCAAATTTTATTCTCCTATACCTCAATGCCGTCGATTCTTATTGGTATTAAAATAATCAAAAATCAATCTTAATATTACAATTCTCGAAACTTCGATTCTTAGCTCTCAATGATAGTACTGGCAACCAAGCAAAACAGTAAAATTCAAAATTATCATTCATATAACCCGCTTCAGTGGCCATGTGGTCTAACACACTACTCTCGTGTTGGAATAAACTGCCAAAGACGAGGAGATTGGGGTTTGATCCCAGTCTGGTGCACTGAGGGTGGTTTTTCCACTCTGCGCAAATGTGTGTGCACTTCCTCTCAATTAAACCTTCCTAATTCCTAAACCATTAGTGTAACTAGTAGATAGGCATTTAACCCGAATGGGTAATAAGACGCGGTGCTAAAAATAATAAATAATAAAATCATTCATATTAGTGCAGTGGTCCTCAAAACTGTGGAGCCAACCTCCTGGGGGATGGGGGGTGGGGGNAGACTAGACTGCCGATGATAGGGAGATCAGGGTTTGAATCTCGGGTGAATTTTCCTAAATAGTTTTATATTCTCCCTCCACGTAAATGTGGGTACACTTCCACTAGACTCAACCTTAACTCGTTACTATAATTAGTGCATAGGGGGCGTTCAAGTATTACGTAAGCACCTTAGGGGGAGGAGCTTTGCTGACAAGAGTAAAGGGGGGGGCGAGAGTTGCTAAAGGGGGGCGCAGGAAATTTTTCAGACAGTAAGTTATTGTTTTTAACTCGACCTAACCTAGTTCCAGAAACAAAAAAAATCTTGACTGTAAGAGAGTAATAATATACAGAGGCAAACAACAGTGACAGTAAAAGCGCGCCAAGCAGATAGTTGTGCCTTCAGCCATAGATGTGTTATTGGTTAGTGAGGTTATGATTGATTTAATTATTAAAATCAGATGTGTTTTGTGTTTGTTTGTTCCTGTTCAGTCAATGTATAACTGTTATTCTTAAATGAAAAGTTTTGTTTTGAAAATTAAATAGTTTTTAATCAATGCACACAGAGGTAGCTGAAAATGGTTGCTCTACCAGTGGTGGCAGCAGTGAGAAGAAGTCTGCGATGGTCTCTATAACTACATAGAGTGCAAAAACAAAGTGGTATGATGAACATCATTTGTCTCTGGGTTTCACAAAAACTATCATTAACGTTGAAGAGCGTCCACATTGTTTAATATGTATAAGTGTTCTAGCTTCAGATAGTATGGAACCTAATACATTAAAAAGGCATTTTGAAACAAAAGACACAGAGTTTGCCAACAAACCAAAAGATTTTTTGTCAGAAAACTTAGTAATTTCAAGTCTATCCAGCAAAGCTTTACCAAAACAACAAGTGTAACATCTAAAGCTATTTTTGTCTCTTATCAAGTTTCCCGCATAATCGCCAAGTGTTAAAAACCACACACATTAGGTGAAACTCCTGTCTTACCGGCAGCGAGTGATGTTCTACCATGTTTGGTGAATCTATGGTGCAGCACTAAAAAATCCCGCTTTCTAATGACACAGTATCCTGGCGTATATCAGAAAGTAACTGAATCCCCGTTCTTCGCACGGGATATTGTGTTATTTATTTTTGGATGAAAATGAGGACTTTTTGTTTGAAGCTTAATGTCATGGTTCTTAGCGCTACCCGAGAAACACCAAGAGGAGGTGACCCTGTATCGTTTCTTATGGGGAGTTTTATTTTCGGCAGGCCCCCTTGCCTACTTACTACCTGGGGCGTTATCAGCTGAGCGCGGCTGGACAGGTCTCTCTCCCCCCCCCACCACCACACACCCCCCCGGGCCGGGCCCTCTCACTCAAAGACACTACAAATACCACAAAATTCAGCAAAATATAAACTACAGACTTCTACCGTCTCTTGGAGTTGCATATTAAAATGTAATTACATATTTTAATTAATTGTCTGTATTAATTTTTTTTCCCCACCCCTTAGAAGTATCTACGAGGTTAAAAAATAATTGCTATATTTTTTCGAAAGCATTATTAGAACAAAATTATCATATTATTNTATTATATATATATATATAGAGATTTCAGAGGACTTAAGTGAACAGTTATTAGACAAGATGAGAGACAGTTACTATGTACGTCAAGTTGATGAAGGAACTGATGTGCATGGATTCCCATCTAATTGCATACATCCGATTTATTGATGGTGATAATCTGCTAGAAGTACTACCTACATTTTTTTTTAAAAACATTTTATAGCAAATTTGACTCCAGAGTGCATTTTCAATGTGATTGATACTTTTATTTAAAAGAAAATGGTAAATTGTGGGAGGGATGTGTTGGCATATATGCAAGTGATGCTCACCTAATGTCTGGAGTGCACACCGGACTACAAGCAAATAGTAAAGAATTAGCCCCTGAAGATAAGTGGACATGCTGCATGATACATTGATACAGTGGAAGGTACTGGCATCTAAAGATCTAAGCTCTCCTCTGAATGAGGTGTTACAGGCAGTTGTGAAAATTGTAAATTTCATCAAAGCATAGCTACTAAGATTTCAAATTTGTAAGGTTTTGTGTAAAGATATCCCACTGCCTTACTTTTTCATACTGAAACTAGATGGTTGTCAAGAGGCAAGGTACTAAACAGAATATTTGCGCTAAGTCGTGAGGTATTCTTCTTCTTGCACAAGGAAGATCATTCAGTGGCAAAACTCTGCTGCAACACGGATTTTCTTTTGAAACTGGCATATATTGAAGATATGCTTGAAAGATTAAACATTCTGAACAAATTCCTTCAAAAAATTAAGCAACCATACTTCATTGGAATGACAAAATTCAGGCATTTTTAAGACAACTACAACTTTAGACAAATTATTTTAAAAGTAATCCTTGCTTCTTCATACATAGAAGTTACCTGTCAGCTTTATTTAAGCCTCCACATTAAATGCTATTAAAACTTAGGTAATTTGAAACAGATTTTAAAATGTGACAACATACATAAATGTAGTATAATACTGTTTATAAAATGAAAATGAAATGTATTGAAAATAATATAAATACAAGTTTGTCAGTAATGATTAAAATATCAAATATCTACCAGATGCACAGAGTGTGTTTTTTCCTCAATGATTATGACTTTTTACTCCATACTAATTCTGGTACATTTCCTTAATATGCTAACTTCCTCATACTTATCCCATTTATGTAATTAAATGAGTAATGCCCGTTAGTAGAAAGACACAATGTAAAAAAAAAGGTACAATAGCGGTGAAATGGTCTCTTTGATCTCGGCTATTATAGCTTAAACTATTGAGCCTTAGGTAATATAATGAGGGGGAATTTAAGGAAATACACCAGTATTAGCCTAGCATCCAATTGTGGAGGGAAATCAATAATCACCCCTACCTGAGGGAGAACCCCATCTCTCTAGTGTCAAACCTGTTAGAGCACGCCTAAATCGGCTGCATGTAGCCCATAGTTCCCAATATAACAAGATTCCAAAGTGTCTCACTTACAGGGGAACAGTTTCCGGTACTCCGAGGGGATGACAAACTTCCTGTGGAATGAATGCTCACTGCCACACACAACGCAGCAATTGTTCTTCACCTGTTTGTAGTATTTGCCCACATCCCCCACTGCACGGCCTGAAGGCTCAAAGTTAAGACGTATCGTGAACGGATCATCCGACACCTTCTCAGCCAGGCCCTTGGAAATGTACCTTTAAAACAAATGTTCAAGTTTTGTTTGGAAATGGAAAAATTTCTGGATTTACTGATTCTTAAATTTTAGCCTCCATTTTTTGATTTTATGATTTTGATTCATGAACATTTACAATTTCAATATTTTTCCATTTTCACATTAAAATTATGTTATTTATTTATGTAGTGTATTTGTAAAAACAAACAAATTAAATGTGTTTACATAATTAAAAAAGTACCAAAATAAAGAGAAATTTTTGATCTTTGCAAGACCACTACAACTCAAAGGTCATAAAAAGTATATTTACAATTCTCAAACTTTGAATTAAAACAGAAAAATAATTATAAGTGGACACCTTTAAAAAGTACTCGATTCCAAAGTTTGCTATTTTGTTTCAATGTCAAAACTTTCATTGATGGGGATTTAAGAGCAAAGACTTGAGGTATTGGAATTTGTGATTTTAATATAGATCCCAAGAAGAATGATGGAGATAAAGTATGTAAGAAGAAAAAATTGTAGAGGAGACCAGGAAAGATAAGGTAAGAGCAAGTGTTCAAATGAGAGAAGAAGGGATTCAAGTAAAGGAGGTAGAATGATGGAAGGACAGAGAAAGATGGAGGCATTTTATTAAATTTACCTAAACACAGGCTGGAAATCAATGATGATGATGATTTTATTTTAAGATTGATTCTCTATTCTTTCAATACAAGTAAGAAATGAGGGTTTCAAGGTATTGAGCAATTGAGTTTTAATGTCCTAGTTTTGTCCTAGCATGTGTTACAGGAAGCTAGGCAAGATTGGATGCAAAAATGGAAAGATAAAGGAAAGGGATGTGGAAAGAAGGAAGAAATAAATAAGGTGACAAAAGCCAGGCATGAAACAGAAGGAGAGAGAAAAGATAAGCAGTTAAAATGATGGCATGAAGAAGGAAGACTGATGAAGACAGGAGAAGAATAAAAGGAACTATGGATAGAATATGTTTAACCATGAATAAAACAGGAGGGAGATGCGAGTGAAGAAGAGGAGGGTGTGGGTGCCCAGATAAAGAGGTGGAGGATGCAATAAAGAGGATAAAACAGGGAAAGCCCCAGATGTAGAAAAACAAACTGTGTAAATGATAAGAGCTGCAGGAGAATCAGAAATAAAAAGGGTGCTGAGAGCAATATTGAAGGAGAACAAGGTAGCGGAGGATTGAAAGAAGAGAACTATAGTACTGATTTTTGAGAAAGGAGACAGGAAGAGGTGTACAAATTATAGGGAGGATGTCTAACTTTGGTGCTAAAAAATAGTCCTTTCCAAATTCATACCTTCTTTCTGAAAGCTGTCATATAGCAAAGATCAAATCTATAGTATATCTCTGTTCCCAAAATCCGTGATGTTCCTCTCTTTACCTTCCCCTACAGTCCCCTATAATGTGTACACCTTTTCCTGTCTCCTTTCTTAAAAATCAGTACTATAATTAATTAATTAACTTAAAACTGAAAAGGACACAACCTTCATTCAACCACAACAAGGCTCTCGACCTTGTAACGAAACAGCTTGCAAAACCTGCCAAATACATCATCCAGCAGTCACTTTCTCCAGCAACATCACCAACTTCACCTATACCAACAAAGGCAGTCACACATGTGAGTCCAGTAACCTAGTTTACCAATTAGAATGCCAACAATGTACTGCACAATATGTTGGCCTCACCACTGAAACTCTCCGTAAACAAATGAACGGACACCGCCATGACACCAAAATTAAGAATCCAGATAAACCAGTTTCAGCACACGCCAGCAATCATAACCTCAACTTTGAGGACTGCTACACTGTCAAGGTGTTAAAATCATTCCACAAGACACAATGTAATATGTCTCAGTTAAGAAGATGGGAACTGGCACATCAATGGATCACAAAATCTAGAAAACCACCTAACCTAAATATTCGCTAATCTCAACCCAGAAACTACACCAGCACCACCTACCATCCATAGAGCAATAGAGNCAGAGAAGTTTTCATCCTTACCAATCAAGTTGGCATCACTGAAGACAACATCCTGTCCAGTCTAATTACTACTACTTCCTGAGGAAAATGCTACAATAGCATCGAAATATTAAAGTGTGTGCAAATATGTGTCAGTGTTGTTACTTTTATTTGTGCTCTATCATTTTCCTAAAAATTATGTTTTGTAATTTTTTTTTTGCTATGCAAATAATTAAATATAAAACACCATTTTCAAAAGAAATTCACCAGTAAAAATAATTTTCATCAAAAATGTAATAAAATTAACAATTTTATTAATTGTATTATTTGATATTAATTCAAAATTTTATTTGTTTCGATAAAAAAATGCTATTCACGCACACTTCTATTTATTCTGTTATTTTTTATTTTTTACTACCTTTAGCAATTTTTTTTAGCACTGCGTCTTATTACTCACTCCGGTTATATGCCTATGTGTACTAATTACTCTAGTGTGCTAGGAATGAGAAAGATTGAATTTAGAGGTGTACCTGCATTTGCGTCGATAGAGTGGGAAACCATTTAGGAAAAACCACCTGGCCAAATTCAAACTAAATATCCCCATCATCAGTAGTCTAGTCTATTGCAAGAATGGTGCCTTAGACCATGCAGCCACCGAAGTGGGTTTTAAAAATATTATAGCTTTAACAAGTCTTACCATATTAGTTTAGAAATCAATATATTTTAAATCTAAGATTATTCTAAAGGGTAATTTTAAAAATTTCCCGTTCCCGTCCCGAATCCTGATATTTTGACTAAATTCCCGGCCTGAAATAAAAAAGTAATTCCAGTCCATCCCTAAATAATACTAAACAAATGTTATAACTTTTACAAACCCATGAACTCCAATATAGATCCAAAGAGTTATATCACAACATCAAATGGTTTGGGTTCTCAATATCTAAAAGGCTATTTATAGATAGATAGACCTTCAGACCCTATAAGTAAATAAATAGCTTGGGGCGAAAATGAGTGCTGAAATGAAATGGTCAAATGCTTCAACAGTTACCTCTTTCATTCAAACGTGTTATAATGTTTGTTTCCGTTTGTAATTTACAAATGTTATTCTAGTGCTAGACATATTTATTGCATTTATTTACTGTTAGGAACCTTCAACATGAGTGAGATGATAACATGTGGATAATATTTCTCTCAGTCAAGGATTAAAACATACAATATATCCAGTATAGAAGTGGTGGTAATCTGGTACTTTCCCAGACTCACCACTCGGCCTTCTTGAGGTCTGAGCTGCACAGAAGATCTCCGTCTGGGGCCTCCATGAAGCAGTTATGGTACAAGGGTTTCTTGCGTGTGGCATAACTACGGGAAGATTGCTTCCTGATACTCAAACGCTGGATGCCATTTTTGGTCTTGATGTCTCCACCGCCTGGGGTTGCCCAACCATCAAGAAATCAAAGCACGAAATAACAAGGTGTTCAGCCAAACTATATTTTTTAATTCCCTGACTTTTCCAGGTTTTTAAGAGCAAATTTTCAACTTTTCTGGTCATTAGTCCCTAGATTACAAACATTATTTTATTAAGATCACAACTTGATGTAATAATAATACACAAACACAATTTGAAATTGTGTCAGTCTATGAAGTGTTTAAAGGGATTCAGCCTAAAGCAAAGGGCTATTGGATAGTGCAATCTAAGCTATATTTCAGTAAAATCATAGTGAGATTAAAATATCATCTTGCACAAATACAGTTTAAAATTTTTGTGAGACACATTATTTATTAATTTCTTCTTCCCATAATGTACCTAATTGAATTCTCACACATCCTCATAGCCTTGACTCAACTTTGTCTAAAGACGCATGGTTGAGGAGTGTAAAAATGGCATGAAAATTATAAGTTTACCTTGATAATTAAGAAGAGTATACTTAACTGTGTTAAAAGAGAGTTGCAGTGTGTTTTAACTGGAAGAAAGTTTTTATTTCGTTTATTGCATACAAAAGTTGAATTTTTTAGTGAATATGAGAACATTCAAAAAATTAGATTAAATTTCTTGACTTTTCCATGACATTTCAATGACCAAGCTGATTTCCTGAATTTTCCCTGTTTTCCAGGTCGCTGGATACCCCGAGTAAAACAAATAGATTATAAATACTACCGAGTGCTCAGCGACTCAGAAATATATGAAAAGAGTGGAAATAAACTGATTAATAGAAATAAGACATAAAAAACTTTCTTAATTTATTCTTACACATGTTTTCACATATCAACAGAGACTTTGCCTTTATAATGAGTAATATACGACTCTCGACACAATAAAACCCTCGGTCGCTCATTAGTAATAGAAATAATGCAATAAACCAAAACTTTCAGCATTTATCTAAACTTTTATGGTTTCTCTAACTATAATAATAAAATAATTGTTCTAAATTTAAAACGGTATTATGTTTCCCAGAGATTCATCCCTATACTACAAAATTTTATTTTATTTAAAATTATTTTGTTATTAAATTTCCACCCCCCAAAAAAAGTATATTGTATTTTGCCCTAAAATAAATATGACCTTACCGGTGCCTTTCTGCTTGAATCGTACATCCACCAGATTATTGCACTGAGCGTAGACCTTGTCCCACGTTGACACACGGCTCCACGGCCAATGCTTGGTCAGACCTGAGGCAAAGATCACAGGGTGGTTGTTAACATTCTTTATTAATGCATTTAAAACCAACGCTTGACAACAGTTTAAGGTGTTTGCTTTTATTAGATTGAAGTGCCTGTGACAAGAAGGTTTAGGTTCAAATCTCAGACTTGGTAGCCTGGGGGTGGTTTTATTATAATTTATCCCTTCAAGTTTTCCATTTCCTTTAGACACCCATGTGGGGGCAATTCATCTAAGCTACCTTCATCCCTATATCTTAAATTAAGCTGTTTATAACTTTAATGATAATTGTAAAAACTTAAAAAATTTTTTTAAGGGTTATTAGTACCTTGGAGCAAACTTACAATGTGCTTAAAATAACCTAAACCTCACCTTCCTGCAACTAATGTTTAGTAAAACTACAAATTCCCAGCATTAAGAGTCAAACTAATCTTACTATCAAAGGTGTTAGACATTGTTTGAAGCACAATGCCTAAAAGTTTTGCTCAGCTCTGAGGTTGACCGTGATTTGTGTTATTGGAGAAAAGTGG
The DNA here is from genome assembly GCA_902155825.1 of Timema genevievae. Classification (NCBI taxonomy): domain Eukaryota; kingdom Metazoa; phylum Arthropoda; class Insecta; order Phasmatodea; family Timematidae; genus Timema; species Timema genevievae. The sequence continues at coordinate 66,889 of CABFWO010003459.1, forward strand.
ATTTGAAGAGGTAGGTCTGAAATTTCTTACTTACTTACTAACTTATGTACTCTATGGCATTAGGTACTCGAATTAATTTTTTTTATTTAGCACCACGTCTTACTACCCATTCAAGTTATACGTTTAAGTACTAATTATGCTAATGGGTTAGGAATTGGAATGGTTGAATTTAGAGGAAGTGAACCAGCATTTGCGTGGAGGGAGAGTGGAAAATCATTTAGGAAAAACCACCCCCTAACTCACCCGATTGAGAGTTGAACCTCAATCTCCCAGTCTTTGGCAGTCTAGCTGAACACGAAACTAGCGCGTTAGCTAACTACGCCACCAAGGTGGGTAACTCAAAAGTTAATTGCCATTCTTATAAAAGTATGCCACCTATCCCTATGATAAGCTAGCTCTATCCAGTCCACCTCATTACACCCTATCTCTTTCAGGTCCATTCTAATGTTACCTTCCCATCTGCGTCTAGGTCTTACCAATAGTCTCTTCCCATTGGGTTTGCCAGTAAGTACCCTGAACAAGGTTCTAGAATTTTGTATTCACACTGTAATCTATGAGACTTGACTATCCTAATAATGTCTCGTGATGAGCATAGAATATATAACTCATCATTATGTAACCTCCTCCATTCCCCAGTAGCCTCATCCCTTTTTGGACCAAAAATCTCCCTAAGCACCTTGTTTTCAAACACCCTAAATTGTTTTTTGTCATGTAAGGTAAGAGACCATGTTTCATACCCACGAGAACAACCGGTAAAATTGTTTTGTATATTCTGAGTTTTACATTCCTTGAAAACAGGCAAGATGTCAAAATCTCAGACAAAACATCTAATACTAAACATCCAAGGTCTGAATACTTACTAATTAAGAGGGTGTACGGCTTCAAAACTAACATCAGCTTCAACTTCACTTTGAAACAAACTCCGGCTTCGAAGCTTTGCCATTAAAAATATTGACAATTAAAATACTCAATTTATGTTAAATTATTTCCATTTTGAGCTGTTTTGTACATTATAAATTAATATTCATATGGAAAAAATCTTAAATAATTGTATTGCTTGTTGTGATAGTAATTTGATTTATCACATTAAAAATAAGTATTAAAAACAATTGTGCAATAAAACATTTTCCAAATAATTTTAGTGCAAATAATATAAATAAACACAATATAATATTTTTTCAGGCATAAAACCACTAAAAAAAATGCGAACTTTGATTTGGCTTTGATATAACACCTTAGCTCAGTTGGTAGTGTGGCTGTCTACTGCGCTAAGTGTCTCGGGTTTGATTCTGGACATGGCCACAAAATTAATCATTGGCGAAATGTGGGTTTACCCTTTCACAGTGATGAATTAACTGCTGAGGACTTGTATGTTGTGCCTGTCCTAGTCTTAAGTTAGATTATAAGGCAAATGAAGCTATGACAGGTCTAGCCAGCCGGTAGTGGGAAATATATGGCTTGAATAAAAAACTTACCCAGGCAATATGCTGGAAATAGTAATGAATGTAAAGTAATGTAAAGATTCAGCTTTGAGGACATTTCATATATTCGATTCGAATTTGCTTCAAATTGAAAAAGTGGACTACGCATACCCCTACTAATTAGATAGCAGGACATATAAACTAATTTAATACAGGAGAGTATGTCTGATACTACACTTCAAACCCTAGCATCTGTATATTTACTATACCTAACAAATTATACTTAGTTCCCTTGTGCACTATCCATGTTGCTCTAGGCATTTAGTACTCAATGGTTTAAACCCAAGGATTACCTGTGAGCCAAGCAAATATGACAATGCCCACCAGGGCATCCTTAGCAGCGTAGTCCAGCTGTTGAGCATCAAGCTGTTGAGCTTCCCAGTCACTGCAGCGCACTCTCCAGTTCTTGTCAAGCTTCACACCAAGGGTCGTTTGTGCAAGGGAGCCCAGGCCTCCAGTGGAGTTGCCGTGGAGTTTGGCCAAATGCCTCAGGTCGAGGCAGCCCCTTACTTTCACACCATAGTCTGCCAGAAGGTATTTCGCGTCGTCTGAAGGGGCCACACCCACTTTCAAGATACTAGGGTCCTCCAGCAACTCCTGGTAGCATATATAGCAAGGGAAGTTAGTTAGGTCTTTCTGATGTCAGAGAGCCGCTAAACCTCTCTGTGTGAGACATGAATGCTAAGCACTCATAAATAAATTTTACTACTTTACATGTTATTATATTGAAAACATAATTTTATTACATTATTGATGAAATGAAAACTATTCTCAAATAGTTCAAATGTTTTTTTGTTGATTGTCATTTTTTTTACACAGCATCACATGATACAGAGGATGTTGCCCTGAATTCTCCACAGATGTCAAGAAAACTGTGAATGCAAAGTGTCGTAGTCACACATCCTTGGTTTCATTGTAGGTTTCAATTATTTCGGGATTTTTGGTTTTATGGTTTATTACAATGTTCTCATGTGTAATAGGATGCAATATTACAACTTTGTTTTTAGTTTGTAAGATACCATTGTCACTAATTAGTAAAATGTTTCGTTAATGTTAAACACTCGTACCTTTTACGACTGAGCTTCTTCTAGATCATAAACAAAGCAAGTCACAAGAGAAACACTATCTGCTATAGTGAAGTTTCAAGGCCAACTGAAGGTAATGGAGAGGGGAGCATTCTAGCCCCCATGTAAGGGAGGGAACATGATATCTTGTAAACCTCGGTAGTCAATTTTACGAAGGAATAGCATTTTATGGTTAAAGCATTGAGAGCCTCCAGGGGACTACTGTTGAAATACCGTCTGACTGGGGACTTCAAGTTGGGCATCATCAAATATGGAACCAATTATTTGTATATCAATAAAACGGTAAAACTAGGTGTCTAAAGCCTATAGCAACTCATGTTTGGTAATTAATAACGAAAATAACTTAAATAAAAACCATTAATAATATTCAGACCTACATTGGTGGTCACATAGTCTAGCACATTATTCTCACATCAAACTGGACTGCCAATGACAAGGAGAATGAGGTTTAGATCTTGGTTGGGTGTCCTGAGAGTGTTTTTTTCCTAAATGCTTTTCACTGCCCCTCCATGAAAATTAATATTTATTTCCTATAAATTTTACCTTCTTCATCACTATCTTACTAGTGTAAATATTCATATAAACTGAATGAGTAGTATGGTGTGCTGCACAGTGTTTTTTTAAACAACATCCAAGAACGATATATCCATTAAAGCCTATTAACTACTCTCATTCTTTGTATCAGTTAGTGTACATTGCTATGACCTTTAGTTGTGTGGGAATGTAGTGCACCTTGCACAATCTGTAGAGGGCACACAGCCCATCCACCGAGGCCAGCTGGAGCAGCGCCACTGGACGTCGAGAGCCCCTCTCTGTTACCCATTCACAATCAAACCCCAGAGCACTCAGCTTGGTGCAGCTCCTGGAACAACATCAAATACTATTCACCGATCCCATAGTATTTGGGTTTGGGAGATGAAAATTAAACATAAGGGTTACTACTGAATCTATTTAAAGAAGATGGTAACATCGTGGAAATGTAAAAATATTAGTGTGGAGAAAGGATGAGAAAACCCCAACCCTTTAAATATGACTGATATTAAAAGCTTGAACTTCCCCTTATGGTGATCAAGTGAAACTTAGACTGCTTGGCCACCTGAGTGGGTTGTGCTAACTCTTAGTCATCTTGTACAGCAAAAGTGTTGTTTTGCATCTTACCACTCATCTGGCCTATTAACATATATAAAACCCGCCTGGTTGGCGTAGTTGGTTAACGCGTTAGTCGTGTTGAGCCCGACTGCCGAGGACAGGGAGATCGAGGTTCGAATCTCGGTCGGGTGAACTGGGGGTGGTTTTTCCTAAATGGTTTTCCACTCTCCCTCCACGCAAATGCGGGTTTACTTCCTCTAAATTCAACCTTCCCAATTCCTAATCCATTAGCGTAATTAGTACTTAAGCGTATAACCCGAATGGGTAGTAAGACGCGGTGCTAAATAATAAAACATATATAAATATATATATACACACACACACACACACACTAATGGGGTAGCAAGGAGGAAATAAAAGAGTTTAGAAGAAATGTAGGTATTCGCATTTGTGAGGGTAGGGAAGGGAGGGAAAAACCAACCTCAGAACACCTGGCCAGGGTGACCACTTATGTGGGCGTGAAGCATCTTAAGTGACCGAAAGCCCCAACTTAGGTCATCATGACTTGGGTATAGTGACCAATTACTGCTCGAAACTTTACTTCAAATCTCATAGGGCTTAGTATTTATTAGATAATTATTTTTGTAAAACAAAAATATATGAGGTAAATGATATGAGTTTACTTTTAAATAGGTAGAGTCCAAGGCACTAATAACCAAACCTGTGATTTAGTCACTTTAAAAATTGATCAAAAATTATCCTCCCTTGTTCCCCCCATGCCCTTAATGGACAGGTAGCAAAGTCTTACAGCAACTAAGGGCCCCTTGCACTAGGGACATGGTCGCACAACCCATTGTCACCTCAGCCAAGACACCACGACTTGCTACGCGGCCGTGTATAGCTGCAAAGCCACCTCTGCCATTTTCCCCATTTTTTTCTCAATCTCACAGTTAAAAAATGATTGCAGAGCAAAAATAGGGTTAACAGCATTTTGGCACTTGATGTAAAAATGGCAAAACAGAGGGAGTAAGAGATTGTAGGTGCATCCTATGTTACAAACATGCAATGAGAAGAGATTGCTTGACATATTTTATCAGGATCTTAAGCAATATAAGGAAAAGTATTTTACGGTATTTACACAATAATGTAAATTTCAAGGAACTGAGCTTTTTTCCACACTAAAAGAAAAAAATATGATTTTGTAAAGGAAAACAATGCCCACTGCACAAACTTATCACGAGTGATGTCTGGCGATGACTGGCCATTCTTGTTTCAACTGTCATCTAATCATGAGTAGGCCTAAACAACCAATAGTACATCATTCACCAAAGATGTAAAACTGTGTTTATTTCCATAAACTTCAATTAAAATCAATTGCCACCCGTTTTTTTGGGCACATGGACAGAGGTGTGGGCCCCAGCTCGTTTGGTTTGCCAGTAACAAGAGGGTATGAGTATGAATCCTGGAGAAGTAAAGATTTTTTTAATAGCTTCCCATTATACTTTAAACCAAATTAGGGTACTCTATATTCTTTCTCTTCCCTAACCAAATTATATAAGCATAATAACCAGGGTGGTTTGTAAAACGTTGGGCACGAGGAAAATAGGCCTGAAAATTGGGATAGACACTTTCTTTAAAATGTCACTTGAAAGTGTGAAATATCGCTGTGATCTTAAAAAAAAAATAGCCTACTTTCTGAGCATATTGGTGACTTCCTCGTTCTCTTGTTGGTCGGTGACAACCAGAACTCGCTGGCATCTTAAAGGATCCTTGCGAAGACCTATACAGATACCTATATTGTTATTGAGAAAATTAAGGACGCTAGTGCGGTACTTTGCAAGTAAGTATGCTAGACCGAGTCCTACAGTCGCGAATATGACGCCTTTACTCAGATCTTTATTTTTACTGGACATTTTCTATGGCATTAACTTAAAAAAAAATTAGATTTGCTATTAAGCAATGTAATTTAAATTAACAAACATCGAATCAAATCTTTCTACTAAAAAATAATTCTATTAATTTCTACACTCTAATAAATTTAAAAAAAAAAGGTGTATGTATAATTTCACAGAGTGATTGACAAATAAATAATATTATTATACCGATTGTGTGATAACTGTTAATTTAAGCTCAAGGGGTTAACTGAATTGAGCCGAGGATACCAAGTTAGTCCCAGGCTCGTACACATTAGCACTGTTGTATCTGTCTAAGATAGATATTTTAATGTCTCTTGGTTAACTTTTAAAATAATATTTTAGTAAACCTAATATTGAAGGTTCACTCAAATGCCTATGTTTTTGTTTGTAGTCTGAACATGGGCGTAGGGATAACTTAATTTCGGGAGGGAGTTAGGCAGTTTCAAAATCATAACTTTACGACATGATGTTAAGACTTATTATTAAATCCTAATAAATAAGAACATGGTTAATTTATACAGTAGTGGTGGAACTATATTTGTGTGAAAGGGGAATATGTAGTAGTGAGTAATTAAAAAAGTGTTTTAGGGTCTTTCTACCTTCCTCTCCCCCAGTTAATTATAGAAAATTTGATGTTCCTAGAAGTTATTTAAAGTGATCATAGTTTAGAGAGTTTTTGAAACTTATACTCTTTTAACAGCTATTTAGAATAGTGATACCCCTTAAATTTTTTGAAATTTGGATGGGCCTTGAGGCTATTTAAAAAGCAATTTTAAGAAGTGCTCACAATTTTTTTAAAATATAAATTGAACTCACTATAATTTATTTGAAGTAGTCTCCTCCCAGATTATAAATGCTGATTAGAGTGTTCCTCCCCTAATTTAAAAAAAAATTAGATGCCACTATAAGCTATCTGAAGTAGTTTTCCACCAGCAAATTTTAAAAATTGGAGGTCCTTAGAAGCTATTTGGAATGGTCCTCGCCTGAATTTTTTTTCTAATTAGATGCTTTAAGAACTTATTAAAAGTAGTCGTCCCCTTAAACATTTTTGAAAATTTAATGCGTCTAGAAACTAATTTATTTATTTATTTATGGGAGATCAACAGGGTTAACCAAAAAACTCCTAAATAGGTCACCACAACAATACAATTGAATAACTAAAGATAATAAAAAATTATACAAGATGGCCTTATATGAGAAATATTAAATAGACTGTGGGAAAAAACCAGAAAAAAATATATAACCAAGTACATCAACGAGCAAAACAGTAGATTGAATAATGGTAAACTGTAATGAAGCAAGCAACTATTTTGCCATGTACAGTAATGTTATTAGTCTATGTGGAAAATTCTTTTTTTATTTTAAGTATTAGTAAAATTATATAAGGTCCACAGGCTTACAATAATCACAAAGATAGACACAGAATATACAGTGATACAAATAATACCCACAAAAATACAATTATACTGTGACTATTTTCCATCTTTATGGTTGATACTGACAGAGATACCCTATAAAATAATAAGCTACACAATAATACACACATAAGTACAATCATTCAGTGACTAATATCAAATATCAAATTATAAGGTTGTTATTGACTGTGAAACACCATATTGATAAACGTTAATAATCAGCTATACACTCTTACACTCGAAAATGGAATCATACGATGCTCATTATTAATTTTAATTTTTCTAAGGTAGTTACAGACAGATCAATTTGATAAATTTGTTGAGAGGTGACTGATATGTTGAGATTCTTATAAACTATTGTGATGGGAGAATTGTATGCATAGTTGGTGGGGTTATTTACTGCAATAAAGAAATATTTTAGACGTTTGCTATGAGCAGAAAACAGGTAATTTAGCTTCCCTATAAGATATATACTGTCTATTACATTATTGTGAGCTTAGTGTATGAACACAACATCTTGAAATATTCTTCTCTGGTACAAAGAAGCCATTTTGAAGTGGCTTAGTTTATTTTAATATCCATGCAAAGGTACAGCATTTATAAAAGTTAAGAACTTCAGAAACTTTTTTTGAACTGACTCTATTCTGTCAGCCATAACATTGTAATGAGGATTCCATATAACACACCCATGCTATAAAATACTTCTTACATAAGCATTATAAAGAAGGATAAAAGTTGCTGCGTTTTGAAAAGATAAGCAATTTCTCATAACAAGTCCTAGCATTTTAAGAGCGCTATTTGTTGTACTTTCACTATGGGATTGAAAAAGCATTTTACTATTAAATGCTATACCTAGATCATTTATATGCTCCAGTTGGACAAGGGAACTGTCTCCTATTAAATATGTTGCTGGCATGTTATTCTTTTTCTTTGAGAAACTGATAATAAAGCTTTTTTTTTAAATTGAGGCCAAACAGTTATTTTTAATAATTTGACCACCTGGTAAAATTATCAATATCATTTTGAAGAAAAACTTAATACTCTTTTGAATTAATCGTCCTGAAAATTTTCGTATCATCCGCAAACAATAAAATGTCACTGGTTTGATTGTAATCAACAATATAATTAACATATATTATTGTTATTATTGAGTCTATGGTTAAAAGTGATTATGTACCCATAAGCATATAAGTTAAGCACTTATGTTTATTTCTATAATAGTAGGAATATAAAGAGAGCGGGATTCCTTGTATTCATATGACCAGTTTTATATTTTTTGCCATCTCTACACACAGAAAAAAACAAATCTCCAATGATAAAAAAATTAATATTTTAAAATAAATTATATATAATCCAAACAAATCAACAAAACTCTCATCAATCACAGAAGAACGTTATTATCTATAACATGAATATTCAAAGAATGTCATAACATGGCACCAAAGTATTTAATAGGCAATAGTTATAATTTTTAATATTATAAACGAACCCACCCGAACAAAACTTAGCCTTTCATGCATCAACACATTTTTTTATGAAATCTCGGAATCCTGAAATATTACATTTTTCAAACTATTTAAAATATTAATTTATTTTAGGAAATGTTTGCCCATGTACCAATTTTAAACTAGATCATAATTATTTTATAACCAATCATTTGTAAAGTACCCTTTTATTATTATTTTAAAAGAAACACGAGTAAGTATTTATCTTTTTTTATATATTAACTTAGTAGATAGTGCTGCTCTCTAGTAAAGACAGAATGAGTTAAGGAGAGTCTCAGCTGCTGCCATCTATCAGACAAGTGGCACCCCAGTTAAATGGATACAATTCAGGATTTTGTGGATATTAGGAGAATGGATACAAATCAGACTTTTTATTTGTGATGCTTGTTTAAGAAAATGTCTGAATGGATACTATTCAGAATGGATACAATTCAGGATTTTGTGGATATAATGCAAATAATTACAGTGGATACAAATCAGGATTTTTGATTAAGTCGTTTATTTGAAAACTGTTTGAATGGATACCATTAAGAATGGATACAATTCAGGATTTTGTGAATATTATGAGAATGGATACAAATCAGACTTTTTATTTGTGGTGCTTGTTTATGAAAATGTTTGAATGGATACCATTCAGAATGGATACAATTCAGCTCCCCCGGTGGGCAGACTTGACCCGCGAACTATTAATCGAATAGCACTGCCATAAAGTAAGTAAGTATGATATTGTTTTAATGTGCACAGGGCTACTTTATCCATTAGGCCAAATAGGCACAGTGCCTAGGCCCTACGAACTATTTAAGGCCTACAATATTTCACTTGAAAAATACATAAACGGAACAAACAAAAATCCCAAAATAAGAGAAAACAGCTAATTTTAATTTAAAAAGTTCATTTTGATATTTGAAAGGCAAAAACAATAATTTAAGTCTTGGCGTTTCTCAACAGCCTCAATGATACAATCACAGACACAGTAATGGAGGTCTTGTAGGTACTTTCATTTTAATGTTTAAATGTTCACTTTGTGATGTTTTGTATGTGCATAGTCAGAAATTATGTCATCAATTGTCGCATAGCATCATTTTCAATTGAAAGTAGTGGGAATGAGTAAAAATATCGGACATACAGGTCTCTAGAAATAAAAGTGCCTAGGGCCTACGAAGGTCTTAAAACGACCCTGAATGAGCGTTGTCCGTTTTTTAAATACGTTTAATTTTTTGTAATGAGATCTTATATAGTCCATAGCTCATCTACTGTGGGAGTATAGTTCAGCGACAGCTGGCGGAAGGTTATTTCTCACAAAAATTGGCTGAGAGTCCCTAGTGTCAACCCATTCAAAAATAATTTTTATTTGCTTGGTAATACTATATTAGCAAATAAAGGATCATCAAACAATTCTAATACTTCCAGCCAATGTTTGCGGTAAAGAACCTCCTACTAGCTGTCACTTACCTACATTCCCACCGTAGATGAGCTATAGTATTAACTTGATGGGCTCCCTTATGGCCCTATCATGCTACACTATAGTCTATAGTGAAATAAGAAAGGTACGCTTGTCACCTTTCAGGATAAATTATGTGTACCTTGTCTGATGAAGCGCACCTTGAAGATTATAAAATATTGTTATATCCAACAATGACTTAAATAACATTTACAAAGCATGTGAGCCTTCAAACACGAGTATGAACTGGGGCCATAAGATATCATTAATATTGTATTTTTTAATTCACTTATATCACGATAAATATAATTATATATTTTTCAAGTGCACAAATTCTCATTTTACTCCATATCATAATATTAACCTTAAGAGATTTAAAAATATACTATTTGACTTGTAATTAAATGCATTGTATATAAGATAGGCAATTTGTAATGATTGAACTCAAGTTCAAATAGAACTTAATCTAAATGAAAAATCAAACAAGCAACTTTTGAAAACCTTACGGCGCTGTATTTTAGAAATTTATCTTCTAGTTTTTCTTGGTTTTAGTCTACTTTTGTGCTATAAATCGATTCAAAATAACGTGGCATGATAGTTCAGTAATTAATTTTGCGTCCGATGGTTTAGTTTTAAACCTCCTTTGAGTAAAATATAATCCTAACTACTGAATAAAACGTAGAAGTGAGAAATATAAAATATATTTTAATGACAAGGTTTGGAATCACCTGGCTATGATGAACCCTGAACCGATCACAAAAAAATACTCCATCGATAAACCATTATCTAGAAAGCCCAATGTTGAAACGGACCTGCATCCGCTTAAATAAAGCGGATTTCTGTTTCCTCGTCCATGAGAATAGTGGTGTTTTGGTGGCGGAAACGTAATATCTTACAGTGACCAACTGTAACAGGATGTGGTATGCTGACAGCAAAGCTGCATGTTCTAAACATTTATCACGGTAGAGGAAATACTGTGGCGATGTTAGTGAGTTAATCTCAATACCAACATTATTAAGATACAAATCACTCAAGCATAGTAAGAGAACACCGAAGTCATAGTCAGATGGTCCAGTAAAATAGTCAACAAACAGTTTCTATAGTCAACCATTTATGTTCCTTGTTTGTTTCAAGGGAGCTAGGGCCACATAAAGCACTTTTAGTTATCAATTGGAAGTATTTTCTCCCCAAGCGGGGCCAAACTCAAGAAAGGACGATGGATTCACGAAACACGGAGTACCACCCTTTGTGCAAGGACGCCAAATACACGACCTGCGTCAATTCACAGAATGACAACACAAACGACCAGGCCTGGGACCTATGCTGTCTCTGGGAGCTAATTAACAGGATTAAGCAGAACCATTCTATCGAATGCAACACATCCCAGGAGGTCACCCTATCGATTCTTGACAACTGTTCCTACCATGGCGATAATAGGATCCTATATGACTTCCCCTGTTTGGAGCAAACTTTGAATAATACATACGGCCCTTTATACGACTCGTGCTTTGCCAACCTCAAGAGAATATACGCTTTCGTCAACATCTTTGACCTCGTGGTCACAATCATTGTGATTGTGTATGGCACCCTGTCCAACTGCTCGCTTATCGCTGTCTTCTGTAAGCACCGGTCCATGTGGCAGACCCACCGGCTGTTCCTATTGAGCACAGTGTTCGCCGATCAGCTCATGATATTTCTCTCCTTACCCTTGCACGCCGCCTATATTAGCTCTCCGAATGGAATTTGGCCTTTCAATCAGGGAGTCTGCAAGTTTTTCAACGGTGGCTCGAATATCTTCCTGACGGTGGTCACTTACATGACGGCAGCGATCAGCATGCAGCGCTACCAGATCATCGTGAACCCTTTCCACAGCCACATGGCCATCGACTCCCCAGATGAGAGACGTAAGGTCGTGGCTGCCAGCCTCACTATCTGGGGGTTTGCCTTCGTCTACTCCATACCCACGTTCGTGACCTCCAGAATCAAAGAGTATTTGAACCTGTGCTTCTACATCGACGTCGATGTGAGTGGAGTGATAATGTGGTACTTCATGACGGTGTCCCAGGTCGTTCTAGTGTTCATCATCCCATTCGCTATCATCGCTGTGTGCTACACTCTGACGGTGCTCAACATCCGACTCTCCAGGACTCTGGTCCCGATGGGGTCCCGGAGTAACATGTCCGAGGTGAGGTCCCGTGAAAAGACTGGTAAACTGTTCATAGTCATCATCCTGTCATTCTTCATGTGTCACTTCCCCAGGAACGTCGTGGTAACTTACCTCTCTTTCCTACCCTTGGAGAATTACTCACAGAGGAGTCTCTTCAAGATTTCTATCGTACACAGTCTGTTCCTTACGCTTCAGAACATCAACTTCTGCATGAACTCATCCATACTGTTCGCGATGAGCTCGGATATCCGGGAGAAGTGCCTAAATATTTTCAAAAAGACCTCTCTGGAGCCCAAGACCTCCATCACAGGCCCTACAGAGTCGTCCAATTTGGAAATCAAGTCAAAATGAACTAACTCGGTGGTTAGCCAGATAACTTTCACTGTGATATTTCTGCCAAACCCCTTATAATGATTGTGCCGAAATAATTGGTGTTAGATGAAGTGTACGGACATTTATGTAAAGAGGTAACAGTAAAACCATCCCCACTGCACCGTACTGGGATTCTAGCCTTGATTCAGTCTATTGTTAACTTGATTTATTACGCTATCTGAGCACCAAAGAGGATTGCAATCTGATTGTACTTCTTACTGTGATTCAATGTGATTGCATTTATACCATACAAATAACGATGATTAGCTTACTCATAACGGCTCTTTAACCAAGTTAAACATTTCTGACCCAGGTAGAAATATTTCCTGAATTCCGCAACCCCCAGTGAAACTTCAATACTATGTTATATTTATTTCAGCTTTAATGTTTTACTTGCTCTAATACTGTTATCGTACAGATATTCAAGTGGAATTTTAGCGAGAGGGTGATTGGATTTCCTTAACACTCAAGTTGATTTAGAATTCATTTGTGCGTCTTATAAAGATAAAACCAAGCCCATGATTAGCATGCATGACTAACCAAGCAGGCCTACATTCGATTTGAGTTGATTTGTTCTCTTAATTGTTTTTTCCTCTATTCAGATATATTGAGTGCAGTTCTTCTTGTCATTTCTGTTTAATTGCTTGAAATATGTCGTTAATGGTTTAATAAACGCTTGCTATCCCTTGTGAGTGATCTATAAAGTCAACGATTGTGCTTCCTTTTAAGTGATATTATATAAATTGAGGCACACCTTTACTCCCTTAACTCAACTCTTGTTCTGCCTTGTTATCAAGTTTTTAGAGTACTGTTAACGCTTCCTTGGTAAAGAAAAATAAAAGCTTAGACGTCTGGTAGTAAAAATATTTGTCTCGTTTGTTCTCTCAGTGGCCATTCATTCAAATATAAACAGCATTCAAAGTTTCTTGGATCTGAATGAGCAGGAAACATCTTTCATTTATTTTATTATAGAAAATACAGTTGTAGAATAACTTATTGGGGAAATATATAAAAACTAGTTTGAAATGAAAACATACAAGTTCTGGATGTATACGATTGTGCCAGTGATCTTACACATCAAAGCACAGTCTTACCCATGATAATGGTTGGTTGGATCTTTTGGTAACTTTTCACTGAATGGATTGTGTGATACAAAGTATTTTCTTAAATCTCGAAATGGTTTTAAAACTCGCCGTCTCAAAACTCAATGTTGAATGGGTAGTACGGGTGGTTCTTGGCACTGTAACAAAAAAAAAGTGTTCATAAGATAAGGATTATTTTTTTTAGGATCTTTTATTTCAAATTCAGATAATTCTTGCTCTGGATGTTTGCAATATTATACACAACAAATCATTATTTTTTTTTAAATTAAAGCTGTAATTTGTAAGTATTACTTTACAAATAAAAACAACATTTCATGGAGAAGCATAGTTTCTATGACTTTAATATACGGTGCATTAAGTAAAGTATGTGTCACAAAATTGTTCTTGTAAGTTGACCAATTATTGTAATAGTACACTAAATCAATTTTTTTATATATGCTTAGAAAAAATATTAGTACAGTGAACTTCAAGAATAATACATTATATCTAGAAAAAGTGATGGTACAATAATTTACATTTTACTTCTTGACTGTCTGTCAAATTCCAAGCCAACTGGACAGGCATGTACTGCAACCTGTAATACTTTTTACTTAAGTGACACCACAACAAAATATATCCTTTGGTAAGGTCCAGAGCAAGTCTAGTAAGAGTAAGTCTGTGCATGTGTTGTGATTAAACTGACGTCCCATCCATAGAAAAAGTTAGTTGATTCCAGTGCAAAGCGTATAGCTACACATGAGATGTCTAGTAATAATAGGTCTATTTGTTAGCTTATACAACAATTTGCCCGCTACCATGGTTAAATTGAAATTAGGTAAATTAATTAAAGGGTTTGTTTTATACATAATCGACGTTTCTCTTAATATATCTACCTGCGTAGTTACTGGAAACTAATTTGTTATAAGTAGCTTTGTTAGGTCCCATGACCTTGATCTTAGTTGTGTTATTTTTTAAATTTATCTTTTATTCTTAGACTATTACCTGTTCGGGTTGTACTCATATGTAGGCCTATTAATTACGCTAATAGGTTAGGGGTGAGAAATGTTGAATTTAAAGGAAGTTTATCCGCATTTGCGTGTAGAGAGAAAATGGAAAACCATTTTGGAAAAACCAACCAGTATACCCGACCGGGATTTGAACCCCAATCTCCTTGTCATAGCCAGACTAGTCTAACACTAGAGTGGCGCTCTGAACCATACGGCTGTGCTATGTACTGTACATTTCGTTTATGATAAAATTTAGCATGTTTACCTTGGTGAGTTTCAGTATGCTGAATATTATAATATAGTGCCATAGTGGAATCGATCAAGGTAAGGCTGCTATTTTTTACGGAAAATGAAATGTGCAAGTGTGAGAGGTTTGTAGATCTTTTTAATAATAATAGTTCCTAGACGAGTAATCAAAATACAGCCAACAGGACTAACGTGTTATGTAACCCGACATACGCTTGCCTTTATTCATATAACAATACTAGTGACGAAAAGAAAAATCAAGTAGAAAGTATTACATTTTGTGTTGTTAAATCCGTAAGATTATGATTGTAATGTAAACATTGCCTGAACTGACGTCATTATACTAGATAATTGTTTGTCTAGTCCGTTGTGGAGGCAAAAGGATGCACTTTATAGAAGTAATAAGTCTATTGTCTTACTGGTCCCTGTGGCAGACTCTGAGGCCGCAGTCAAGACTGTCGATACGTGCCATATCATCTGGGCTCAACTCAAAGTCGAACAGGTTGATGTTGGACTGGATGCGGGTTTTAGTCACGGACTTGGGGATGACGACCACACCTCTCTGAACCTGTAAGACACAGAAGTATCTCGTTCAAAACACACGACAAGAAGTAGGTTTATAAGAGCGTTAACACTCTCAACTTGGCATGCAAAGAGATCGATACCAACGGTTTGCCTTGTGAGTGTTTTTATCTCCAAATGTATTTTTCATAATTTTTAGTTGATTGCTAGTGTATTTTCTTTCAAATCAATCTTGCTCACCCTCTTCCCTCAAACATATCATGCCAAATAGTTTTAAAAAAATTGACTTGTGATGTCAGAAATGTGTCAAGACACGTACCAAGATGGCAACAAATCCATACAACAAACGCCACTAGCACTGAGCTAAAATCTGCAATTAACAATGGTTTTTATTGTTACTGGAATGTAGAAAGTCCCCAAGTTACGTTAAGCATTGCTATGGCAATGTGGCTTGTGGCAACCTGGTTGGGTGGTAAATAAGATCGATCTTAGAGAACAAGACTAACGAATAATAAATCCTCGCCTCTTCAAAGTTCTAAGACAGTCTGCGGTACCTGATATCTGAGGACGACGTGAGCAGGAGTTTTGCCATGTTTCTCAGCCACCTGGACAACGATGGGATCCTCCAGGACGTTGGGCGTTCCAGGTTTGAGGTGGACATTTGATCTGTTTCCCAAGGGGCAGTAGGCTGTCATCACAATACCACGTGACTTACAGAACTGTAGCAGATCACTCTGGTTCAGGTATGGGTAGCACTCAACCTGCAACATAAGATATTCCTGAGGAGTTTGTCAGGACTAAGCCCCGTGAATGGAAACACCATGGCAGATTTAGGTTACGATATGGTTAACAGTCCACCAGCCAAGGAGGGTCATCTATTTTGGCCCAGCTATGGGCTTGTAGTCCAATGTAAACGCTTGAAAAAGATACCACTGATCAGATTTTTTTCGAGTTATAGTTTGACCGTGGAAATATCGATCAACTTAACGACCTGCTGACTGTTGAAGTTACTAAAGCACTCACCTGAAGGACTTGTGGTTTTAACCGGGAGTTATCAATGACCCTGTCGACTTGCTGGCTATTGAAGTTACTGAGTCCCAGACTTCTGACCAGCCCTTTATCCACACACTTCTCCAGCTCCATCCAAGTGTCCAGGTAATCAACATCGCTCAGGAGAATATCACCAGCAACATTCTTTGGAATAAGATCACCATCTTCCTGAGAGGAGATAAGTTATTATTAGAACATCGAGGGTATCTTCAATCACTGAACAATTTTTTTTAGAGATTCTTATTCTAACCCTGGTTGGAAAATATATCTAGTGTTTGTTTTTTTTGCCCTGTCACTTAATACCCGTCAAGGCTAGCCGTATTTAATCAAATTAATTTAGCAGGATATTTTTATGAAGATTAAATGATTAAGAAACTATTTAGGGTCAGGTGGGACTAAAATGATACAAAAAATAAAACTTTCTTTGTAACCTTTTCCTATTTATGATAAAATAAAATAAATGTTTAGTTTTACTATCTTAATTAAATCAAATAACTATGTTTATGATTTAAAAAAGTTATTTTGGTAAAAAATAAAAAAGGTATCACAATAGCCTCAGCCTATGGTGTTAATGTGAACCACGTCTGAGGCTAAAGTGATACACCCCTTCTTTACATGTTAAATATGAGAGTTAAAAGCTTTGGGGCTTTTGTGAGACAGTCCAGTCCTTAGTGTATCATCAATAAAAGTTTGGTTTAGATCAAATGTTTGGCCCCTGAGCTATGTTTAAATATGTGGAAGTAGCTCAAAACCTCCAATTCAACCAGTTTTTCCTCTAAGCTTTCATTTGTTTAATAAAGGTATAAAAATTATGTAAGGATTCTGAAATTTACTCTAGACATTAAAGAATCATTAGTACAATTTTTGTTTGATTTATATTACTAGATAATGATGAAAACTTTTAAAAAATGTTAGGTTTCAAACACCTCAACAATTTTATCAAATTTATTTGTAAATGTGAGGAATGCCAGGCCTCCACCGTGGTTTGGATTCCACGTTAAACTGTAGGTCCTCCATTTCATCTCACAATCACCGTACCATTTCACATTAGAATAAATGCGTATAACCCGAACGGGTAGTAAGAAGCGGTGCTAATAATAATTTAGATAAAATTACAGCCACCAGGCAAGTTGGAGCAATAGAGGAACGTACGCCTACGGTACGTTTGTTAGGGCTCTATCGTACTTACCTTGAAGCCCATAGGCCAATGGATGAGGTACAGGTCAAGGTACTCTAGTCCTAGACTATTCAGAGACTTGATAAACGTCGGTACCACAAGGTCAGGGCGATGGAAGGTGTTCCATAGCTGGAACAATACAAGGGCTACTTAGCCGGGATCTCAACCAAAGACAGTCGGAGGGGAACGGCCAGGTCCAATGACCACTTCACACAAAACATGATCGTGGACATTAGTTATCTCTGTCTCTTCCTCTTGTGGACCTTGAATCTGATCCTTAGCAACCAGCCCATAGGTGTGCGCAGGTTGTGGATGATGGTGGTGCCAGCTGGAATACAAAAGGGATGGGATCGATGCCCCTCTCCTCACCCACAGAGAATCTGTTTGGATATTTTTTTTAAAATAGAATAAATTAAAAACAAGAAAGAATCAATGTTTAGCTTATTCTTTGAAAAACAAATTTTATAAATATTTTTTAGTCTTAGACTAAAATGTCAATGTCATCCAAGTCCGTATCCATAGCCAACCCTTGTTCGATGAATGGGACCACGAGGTGTTGTAGCAGGATTTGAAGTATACAATAACCACTACCCTTGGAATATGCATCAATGCACTTACTTTTCAACAAAATGTTAAGTACTTCGTTCTTTTGTCAGTCCAATTTTTCCTGCTTTTTTTTTTTTTATGGTGGTGCCATGACACCAACGGCACCCACGCATGCCTGTGGACACAGCAATCAGTCACCCAAGAAAACCCGGATGTTCTAAAGCAGGCGTGTCAAACTCGTTTGATCATAAGGTCCACATTGAAAATTTAAAATACTAAGGGGATAAAATCTCAGAAAATTCAATACTGTCACCATCTTAAGTTAAAATATCTATAGAAAAAAAAATTAAAATTATTTGAAATTTTAAGACTGACTTAAATTTTTACGGAAATTTTAAACTATTTTATTTAGCAAGGGTGTAAAGGGGGGGTTCAAATCTTGTGTTGAAGTTACTTTCAATATTGATGATAAACGCGTGCACGTAATCCGTGATATCTCGGGTGTTTGTTGTTTTTTATATGATAAAACCATTGGTCGCACAATTATGTGCTGCCAAACATTGCACATAATTCTTTGGTTTGCCAATTTAAAATTTTTTAGTAGTCGATATTTCGTTGGTAAAGGGTAAAAACTGGGAACACCAACCTCACCTGCTAGATTTCACCAAATAATGACCTATTTAAAAATGAATGTTATAAACCCAAATGATTTATTCCTACGTTTGTGATAAAATGTTGATTCATCAAAAGGTCCACGGTCCGCACAGAATCATGAATAGGTCTGCAAGTTTGAAACGCTTGTTTGAAAGAATTGATCATACTACGGAGCCATCGTCCATTATGACACTTTAATTATTATTTTTTGGATGGTGACGAAAAGAAACTAGTAAATATATTGAAAATAGCGAAGAGTTGGTTCCAAAATTTTGCTGGTTCCAGTATTGGTTCGATTATCTTAGTTCAAAATTCCACACAAACCAAACTAAATTTATTTGGTATCTATTGTTATCGTGTGTTTAAAAAAATAATAATGGTAGTGACAAACATTTTGTTATCCTCCGGGCGAGGGGAGATAAAAAGTGCAAACAATTGGTAGATTGAGAATCAAAAACTTTACTCAAGTCAACTTTATTCCTTTATTTGTATGTTCCCTTTGTAAACACTGTGGTTAGCACACTTTCTTTACATTATTACCCAATAATAATATAGCTTAGGGGTCGGCAAACTTTTTTCAGCCGAGATCGACTTTTAAATTTATCAAAGGTCTCGCGAGCACCCATCGTTTCTCCATTATACCTTTTATTTTTTGGTTTATACCATCCTTCAATTAAATATTTGCTCAAATACTTGTGTCCCCACCTTTATAAAAAAATGAAAATTGAATCAATGAAACGTATATTCTCATATTAAACTATTTCAATTTCAAAAAACACATAACCTATCATGACCGATCAAGTTAGTTTGGGTCACACGCAGATATTATTAGAAAGTACTTGATATATTTGCGGGCTTAGAAGACTCAAAGAACGACTTTTAATAATGACGTAGTTTTCTCACGCGATCTACTGCGAGATCGACCGGTCAATCGTCATCGACTAGTTGCCAACCCCAGGTTGACCTTATAAGATATGGTCATAGCTTAACCCATTAAGTTAAAACTGCTAACCTTCGGGGTTAACTGAGTGTACTGTACTGATAATATATTTTATTTTTCACCACGTCTCCTATCAGTTAGAGTTATCCGCTTATTTATTGATTACGCTTTGTTGGGGTTGAAGAAAGTTTAACTTATAGAAAGTATACCCCAATTTGTATGGATGGAAGGTGGAA
>CABFWO010003460.1:0-45734 GCA_902155825.1 Timema genevievae
TAAACCTGAGACCCAGAAAGAACCAGACTAACTCTGGTTGTTTCATAACATAGAGAAAACCAGAGTAAAACCCAGAGCTTGGTTTGTTCTGGTTTTTTCCTCTGGTTTCCTCTTGAGATTTTCACCAGGGTAACCAAGCAAATTTAAATATAACTCCTTGTAAGAAGGTGGCTGATGTCAAAGGCTTAATTTCAGCCAAACTTTCAGCAACATAGGTCAATGGTCTTGAATTAATTATGGCCTCGGTATCACAGAGGAATGTGTAAAACTCTTCATATTATACTAATGCTTGTCCCAAGGTCCATATTAACCATTCCTTTACAGTCCTGACTAGCCTCTCCCAACATCCTCCCCACAGAGCCGCTGTAGGAGGTATGAACTTCCATGTGATTCTTTTGATGGTTGAGTAAGCTATTATTGCCTGCCAATCCAATCTCTGTAAGGTACTGTTGATTCCCACAAAATTGGTCCCGTTATCAGAATATAATACAGAAATCCTCCCTCTTCGAGCAATAAGCCTTTTCAGTGCTAGAATGAAAGCCTCTGTAGAGAGGGACTGTACAAGTTCCAAATGTATGGCATGGTATACCACTAATGTAAAGAGCACAATCCAAGCCTTTTCACCAAACTTCAAATACAATGGCCCAGCATAATTCACACTTGAAACATCAAATACTGCTGTGAGCCCTATATTGTCCCTGGGAAATGGTGCAGATTCTGTCCCTGCATGACTCAGCTTATATATTTTGCACTTAATGCATTTTCAGATAACTTGTTTCCCTGCTTTTTTGAATCCTAGTATCCAATACTTCTCTCTGAGTCTTGCCAGTAATATCTGTAAACCTACGTGGAGTGAATACCGAGGTTCCTCTGCTATTAATATTATAACTGCTTCATAATGATCAATTCGTAACAGAATGGGGTTTTTGAATTCTTCACTTACATCACCAAGTATAAGCCTTGTTTTCACTCTTAAAACTCCTGAATCGTCCTTAAGGACCTTGATCCCCTTGTTAAACTTCTGCTCCTCATCTTGAAAACTTTGTGTTTGGATGGCTTTCAACAACTTGATCTCCGCCTTTTGTATTTCCTCTCCTGCGAGTTCCCCCTTTTTTTTACTTCCTTCTTCAAGACAAGGTTGTTATAATTCTGAGATTCCACCCAATCATTCCTACCATTTTGGTGTAGCTAGAAAAATATAGAAGACGAAGCCCAAACCCCGATGAGCAGTTCGCTACACTTGAGACAATAGTTTTCATTTTCTCAGTGTTGACCTCTTCTTCAAGAGCAACAAGATCGCAAAAAGGCCATTGTTGTGAGGGTTTCCTCATCCACTGAAGACCTTCCCACCATTTGGTCTCAGTCAGTGTCTTCAGACTGCAACCCCTCGAAGGAAGATCTGCTGCGTTCATAGAGCCTGGAAGATGATGCCAATAATTTTGATTACTGTAGTGGCGTATTTCTTTACATCTCTCACTGACAAATGTGTTCCAATTGTCTTTTCGCTTTATCCAGATGAATGCTACCGATGAATCACTATAAAAGAATGTCTTGCACTGGTATAGCACCGACGATGCCTTAACCTGCATTGTAATCCTAGTAGCAATGACTGCTGCCAGGAGCTCCAAGCGTGGAATAGTAACCTGTTTCAATGGTGTGATACTAGCCTTAGCCTGTACTAGCTGGACTGAAATTTTCGTTCCTTTTCTTGCCCCCAAGAACACATAAGCTGCGTATGTGAACTTGCTTGCATATCGCAGAAGACGTGGTGAGTGAGCTCACCCCTCTCGATAACCCATGGTGCAGTCCTACGTGGTATGCAACACTTAGCCAACCAATGTGCTTGTTCCAACCAAGACCTGAATCTGCTTGCGATGTCATCTGGAAATTCTTCATCCCAGCTAAGGCCTTTATTCCATGTCTCCTGCAGCATCAACTTTGGAAGAAGAGTAGAAGGACAAGTAAAGCCTATAGAATCAAGGACTCTCTGCGCTATAGATAACAATTTTTCCTTAGTAACAGGAAACGCTGCCATTGATGCTGTGCTAACCTCACAAAGAAGCTCATCATTAGAAATGTCCCATAATAGCCCTAAAACTGGAACAACTGTTTCTTGAATTATACCTTCAGTTTTCTGATGTATAGGACTGCTGACTGTGCTGACAACATTAACTTAATAGCCTCGTTCACAAATTTGCCAAGCTCTTCTATATTTGATACACTCGTGTGTCGTGACACAGTTATTTAGATAAAATATTTTCTTGATATCTCAAACACTACCCTGTAGTGTTTCCAAGTCAAGTAACGATTTTAATGTGGTGGGCTAGCTTGATGTTCAAGTTGGCCCGCCACATTTTCGAAATCAAAATTTGTCTATGCCATTCGTTAGTGCTCTATTTGTTTTCATATGTGCCCAAAATTTAGCTTTTGTGCCATTATATTTAAAACTGAATTATTAATGTATATGTTGGTTCAGTCAAGTGGGGTATAACACTTTACTATTACTTTTATTCACGAGTGACACGTTTTTGCACAAGAACACTGAAATAAACCGTTAAATCTGTCCCCTCGCTAGCAACCAGATGACAAATTTTAGCATCAAGATTCATTTCATTGCAAGGGGTGTGTTTATGTCCATCAAATATAATATAGAGATCCCAGGGAGTGCTCAACATTTGTTAACATTTATAATAATAGATTAATAAGCTCACCAGTTTTTCTCAACAAATAATAAAGAAAAATATTTGACATCTTCAGTCCAAATTATAAATGTTTCCATTCAAACAGGAACTTTTCCTGACTTTGAAACCTAGATTTTTGTCTACTCAGTTTATGGAAAACGACAAAACTTGGCTTCACGTTTTTTCAACTGTTCCAGAGTTCACTTTATTTTGTAAGATACATTTATCTTTACTACAGCGAAATTTCTTAGTTCATTGATGGTCAACCTGTAATTCACCGTCCTCTATTGTAATAGTTTTCTGCAATAGAGGTTGTAGAAAATTTTATTAAAATTATGGCAGCCAGACGAATCAAAGGAAGCGCCATTAATTGGACAGCATTAGCTGAAAGAGTGCCAGAGAATCAAAGACCTCAATTTACTAACTTCAAAGTAAAATCTGATTCTTATTTGAGAAGGTAAAGGTATTGTGTGAATGATTTAAGTCTTGCCAAGTTTTTTTATAGGGTTATCAAGTCGAGAATTTCAACCGCAGGTTTATTTGCTATTAAAATTGAAGTTACAATAGAAAACTGATCGATGGATGCTTTAACCATGAACCATGAACAGGGTGGCTGACTTCGAAGGTAACGGACACTAGTGTTATTTTTCCGCAGATTGTAACGTACTATTTTCCAAGCTACGGGCTAATGCCAGGATCACGATCAAATTAACGTTAACTTAGAGTTAACTTAACGTAACGTGAATCGTGATCACACATCTGTTTTCTTAAGTTAAGTGAACGTTACTTTAAAGTTAAAGATAAGTTGATCGTGAGGCCGGCATAACCAACTCTGGCCTTAAAGCTAGGTACACACGAAACAACTTCTTGCACAACATTTTGGTCACATTGATTGCATACAAGTTTTTCCTCAAGACTGTAAACACGGGATAAACGATTCACACAAGGTCTCAAGCATAATGTCTGAAGAATCACAAAAAATTTGTCTAACTATATATTTATAATTTTATGAAATAAGTATATATATATATATATGTTTAATAATGTAGGTATATTATTAAAAATCGACATGTTAAAATGTTATATAAAAATATATATATATATATAATATATAATCTGCTTCGATGGCTTAAGGCGGTACACTCTCAGCTGACTAGACTGCCTACGACGGGCAGATTGAGGTTCAAATCTTGGTTGGGTGTAGCTTACCGAGGGTGATTTTTCCCAAATGGTTTTCCACACACATGCGAGTACATTTGCTTTAAATCTAACCTTTCTTATCCCTAAAAACACTACCTCCCTCATAATTAGTAGCCTACATAGGTGCACAAATTAAATGGGTAGTAAAACATGGTGCAATTTGTTTTTTTAATTTCCCATGTTTCTAATAATAGGCTAATTTCACTCTTTATAAGTACTCTGTAATAATGTACTCAAACAAATTTTTTGTCTATGTTATCTATGTTAGCAACTAAAAAATTGTATGATAAAAATAACCAATCAATGATGTATTGTATTCCCCACAAGGTATAAAATATTGCATACAAACGTTGTGCAATCCTTGGTGTTCACACAATGCCATCTTAAGGCTGCCACTTCTTGTACAACTTGTACACTAGGTAACTGGATTCACACGTTCGCTGGAAAACAAGTGCATACTGTAACAGAAACGTGGTCGGGTGATGAGCTCTAAACCAATCACAAGATGTCCGCCTCATCAGCAAAAACTGTTCTGCTTAAGTTCAACTCATCTCTACTTTATTCGCTCTGCCTGAGATCTTCATCACGGGAGAACCAATCAAATCTAAGAACCAACCCTCTCAAATCATTGCGCATGCACATTTGACAACACATGCACTGTACAGCCGGAAGTAAGCAACTTCATTGGCTTTTGTGAATAGAATTGAAATAACCTATTAATGGTTCAAGCATGTGTATCGATGTATTGGATTGTGCCATGACACACCAATATAATTTGAAAACACCCGTCTTGACAATGATCTAAAATATTATGTTAACTACAAAAAAAAAAAATATGATAAATTGTTTTAAGTTTGCATTGCAATGCATCATGGGTAAACATACATTTCTGCTAGCATATGATTCTGCTTTCTATTTTCGGCAAACTTAAATCTAAAACAGACACAACATCCAGTCCCCGGGCATTAATCCATCACTGTGAAAGGGGAAAAACACATTTCCCCAATGATACTATTTTTCACCATGCTGAGAATCGAACCTGGGCCCCTTAGCCCAGTAGACAGACACCCTAAAGCTTATGATATAATAAACTCTAGCCTATTGAACTTTAAATATCAAATCATTAAAACATTAATACTTAAAGGAAATGGCCAATACATTGACAAGTCTTAAGTAATATAATTATATTTATTTGAAACTATTTTGTTTTTACAACTTTTAGACAACTCAATAAAACCAAAGTCGAAAAGTAGACATACTAGACCAACACATATTTTGAGCCCTACGATATCTTATATGGTAAAAATAATTATTTGTGTGTGTGTGTGTGTGTGTGTGTGTGTGTGTGTGTGTGTGTGTGTGTGTGTGTGTGTGTATAAAATATATCTATGTATATGTATAATATAATAAATATATATATATAAAACCTTGTTTTACCACCTGTTCAGGTTCTACACATTATACAGTACTAATAATTACTCTAATGAGTTAGAGATGGTCAAATTTATAGGAAATGATACCCACATTTGCATGGAAAGAGAGTGGGAAACCATTTTGGGGGGAAAACTTTGGTACACCCGACCGAAATTTGAGCCCTAATCTCTGTCATCTGCAGTCTAGTACATCATGAGAGTGATGCCTTAGACCATGTGGCCACTGAAGCAGGTTTGTGAATATTGAGATTTTAATATATTAGTGAATGGAACATTAGCAAGTTTAGTGGAGAGTTAGGTAAAGTTACATTAGCGTAAGATACATATTATTACTTTATTTTAATATTTGAATTCCGGTCGGTTCTAATGAAGCCTTGTGCGAGTTTGTTGGATGCAAAATTGTTAATGTGCAAGGGTGTTTTCGTTTGGATAAGAAAAGATTATTTAACCATTTTAAAGACATTTGTCTGCTGTGAAAGATAATGAACTGTGGCACATTAATTGGCTCTAATCTATGTAAAGCTTTGATCATGCTTATTATACAGATTTTTCAACAATATTTGTTCCTTTGTCACTTTTAAGTGAGTTTGTTGTTGAATTGTTCATTATAACAAAGGTTTTTAATAATCTCAAATTTAGTATGATTGGACATTTTTGTGAGTATATTGCAGGGCTCATACTTGGTCCCTAATGTCCCTAAAAATGTCAATATGGATTTTTTAAATAATTTGTCTAAAGTTGTAATATTATTAGTATAATTTTTTAGGCAAGTTGCAGCAATTCAGGCCTGATGTCTTTAAAAATTGTTGAGTTTCAACCTTTCATCTTGGATATGATGTTTAACTGTCTCATCGGGACCCTTTCCTTTTTGGTTGGCATTCTTCCATTTCTTATTGTAGCTGTACCCTTCTTTTTTCCATCCCGAGATTGTTGGGTTATTGAAGGGCTAAGATTGTTCTGTCTATATGTTAAATGCTTGATATATCATAGAATGTCACCCACCTCGGTGGCGTAGTTGGCTAACGCGCCAGTCGTGTTGAGCTCGACTGGCGAGGATGGGGAGATCAAGGTTCGAATCTCGGTCGGGTGAACTGGGGGTGGTTTTCTCTAAATGGTTTTCCACTCTCACTTCCCATATATTCAACCTTCCCAATTCCTAACCCATTAGCGTAATTAGTACTTAAGCGTATAATCCGAAGGGGTAGTAAGACATGGTGCTAAATAAATAAATAATCATAGAATGTTATGGACACCTTGAAGTTGTATGGCCTGTTTGTGTTCCAATCACAAATGAGCTCATTGCCAAATACAAGAAGTAAATAGGCTATCATCATTACTTGTAGGCAGCCAAGCTGGAAGAAAATAGACTTAATTAAAGAAGAAGATCAGAGAGAATAAAGAAGAAGATCAGAGAGAAAGAGAAATAGCAAAAGCAGAAACCTCAAGACTTTGTGGAATGGGAAGAATAGAAGAAGGCTTTTGATGATATTAAGAAACATTTTGTATAAAAAGAAAATAAATGTCCATAAAAAGAGTGCAGATGACTAACTCCTTGAGCAACCATCATCATGTTTTACATCTGTGTTGAAAATAAATAGTTTTGAAGAACTACAGGTAGCTCATGGGCTATTGGAAGGATAAAGGTTTTAAAAGTCGAACAGAACAAGGTCAATAAAGAAACATACCTACAAGCAGAGACATTGGAAACAAAGCATATTCTCTAATAACTTAGTTTTTTGAGAGATCTGCCAAGATAGAAAAGTACTAAGTAGGAAAGGACCAATTAACTGCTAACCAAAGTTAAATGTGATGCTATGTATGATATTTAAGGTATTTACTAAAATAGAAATTATAATGAGTCGAGGTGTAAAAGGATCTCTCTATATTTCTGTATTTTGATTATAAATAAAAATTAGTCATACTCGTCCAGAGTCGAATAAAAAAAATTGTGGCAGTTAAATATAGCTAAAATTATCGATGAACTTCAAAGTTGAGCTAAAGTTAAAATACAAGCTAAAAATTGAACTTAAAGAATTGATATGCATTAAAAAAAAGTAAAAAACCATTTTGTTTTGTTTGACCTTATCCAGCTTAGTGGTAGGTTTAAAAAATCTTTTGATTGGCATTTTTATTGTTCCTATAGTTTTTATGAGGTCCCTATTTTGGTCTCATTTTTTGACCTGAAAATACCCTAAAGTCCCTAAAATATAGCTGAATATGGAGTGTGTAGTGCTAATTTAAATTTTGCTATTTTCAGGGTTTTTTTAGAGAGATAAAATTTGCCCGAGAGGTACCGATACAGTTCTTAGGTTTTGTTTCTGAAACTTTTTATTACCTGTATGTAATTTAAAAATATCAATTTTTCTGCACTAGGTATTTATTTGACTTTCCGCATTTTAATGTTTAAGGTTATGAAAGATTTAATTTAGAGTAAAAATATAACTAACTTGGTATAGTATTTTTGTTAGCTCCTGAAAATAGAAACTCACATGAGACGATGTGACAAATTTACAACTAGCCTTCAATTTTCTTTATGTGATTGTTATAATCATTACAACCTTTATCTCATGATGGTTGTAGTCTAATTTGTCTGATAAATAATTTTGCATTTAAGAGTTCAATGTTTTCCACCATCATATGTAACTTGAAATGTGCTATTTTCTTTGCTGAGCTTGCAAGTTAAGACCCAGTTATCTACAAAAACTGTAATAATTGTGATCTTTTCAACAACCTTCTATTAAATAAATACCTACTAAATGGTTTGGTGGAGTTTCCTTGCCATGCAATTATTACATATTTAATCTAGTCTACCTGATATACCTAGCTAAATGTTTGATTCCTTATTGAATTGAATCATTTGTCCTTGTTCTTCTATAGAGTACTTGCTAGTCCAGAGGAAGCTCCGAAAATTGATTGGGCTGCTTATAAATCTCGTGTTGGTGTGCCTGGTATGGTAGAGGATTTCCAGAAGAAATACGAGGCACTGAAAATTCCGTACCCAGCAGATACTTTGACTGGTCAAATTGAAGCCCAGCAAAAGCAGGCGGTGAGTCGAACCACCGTTACAAAATCAAATCATGGGGCGTTACGACTTTGGCTCACCGATTTACTTGCTAACACTGTTATAATGATCTTGAATAGACTACTTAACACTTTTATAAAACAGTTGATAGTTTTGTCTGAAAACATCACTAGTATATTTATTTTAGTCATAACCTAAGGCACAATCTCAGCTCTACATAACATCAAATGAGGTATTGTAATGTAGAGTTCGTTTGTACCCTTAAATTACCAGTACTTAACACAACGGCTATTAATTAATGAATCTTATGCATCATTTAACAACAATTTATTTTTTGACTTGTGTAGAGCCTACTACTATTTGTCTTGGTCATACATATTTAATTACAATATTGAGGTCAGAATGAGAAACGTAGGCTAGTATTTAGATGAAAGTACCCACCTTTGTATGAAATGTCTGTCACCATCAACCATACTAGGATGTGTGGGCTGGTAATGAATTAATCAAGTTGTGTATTTGCTTGCTATACTTGGTTGACTCTTTGGCCTGTTTATTGTTATTGAGTACCAAGGTAATTAATCTATTTTTTTATATATGTTTGAAGTATTTAACATGCACTTTCTGAAATGACTGATTATATCAGCACAGAACTTATAAACAACTTAAAATCTAGAACAAACACAACACCCAACTCTTGGCCGTTAATTCGTCATTATCGAAGGGGAAACCCACATTTCATCAATGATAAATTTTTCGACCATGCCAGGAGTCGAATCCGGGGCTCTTAGCTCTCTAGACAGACACGCTATTGACTGAGCTAAGGTGTCGGACAAATGAATGTAAATAGTCAATTAACGTTAAATTTTAAACAATGTGTTTCAATTGTTTAATTTTAAATTTAAAATTTAATAATTAGGCTTCTCAGTTAGTGTGGCCATATTTGCTACCAGTCAACTTGAAACTACATAATTGCTAATATTAACCTTCCTTTTTAATTTTATTTCACTATCAAGTACACATTTAAACTCTTTTTCACTTCTGTGGTTGAGGTAACTTAATTTGAGAATGTTAGTAGGATAAGGGCTATATATAGCTTGTTTACACAGTTTTGTGTGTTAAATAGATTAATGTTAACACTTGTCTGGGACATTTTGTCTGGACATCATTACTGCCATCTTTGCCCCTAGTAACATAATATGAACATTAATATCATATGTGGACTGGCAGGCCTGTTTCAAGTGGTCTGGGACAAGAATACTGACCCTAAACATATATATATATATAAACCACTTAAGTACTGCAAGTATTTCTTAATACCACATGCAGTGGCTTATATAAAAGAGAAGTAATGCTTATATTTTTATTCCTAGTAAATATATGTGATACAGAACTCCACAACACTAAGATCATCTACCTTGGTGGCTTCATGGTTTAAGGCGATACTTTAGCAGTAGACTAGACTGCCAATGATGGCGAGATCGAGGTTCAAATCTCGGCCGGGTGTACTGAGTGTGGTTTTTACTGTCCCTCCTCTCAAATGCGGGTACATTTCCTTTAAATATAACCTTTCTTATCCCTAATACCATTAACGTAATTAGTACATCTTAGTCATATAACCCAAAAGGATAGTGCGACAGGGTGCTAAAAAAATAGAATCAGTGGTGGCAAAACCAAAGCTGCAAGGTGTGTCCGGAAAGTAAAGATACTTACATTGTGTCGATGCCGCTAGGGGTAGATTAAATGCTTGGTGTGGGTAGACTAGGGTTGACCTTGATCCTTTTGATTTGGTTTGGCAGTGCGAGAATAGTTTTTGTTCAAGTGACACATTATTAATATGGCAGACCCAATCTAAGGTCCTAACAAATGTGAAGTTCATTCTATGAGATGTTTCTGAATGCAGAAGGTAAACACCCAGCGGAAATCAACAAACAAATTTCTGCGGTTTATGGTGACATTATGAATAGACAAAATGTGACAAAGAGGTGCCGTGAATTCTCGGGAAGAAGGCGAACAAAGAAGCGTTAGGCCATCTTTAATCTCTGAAGACTTTCTTCACAAAATTGAAAGAGAAATTCATGCAGATTGGTGTTTGACGATAAGACATGACACAATTCCTAAAGTGACTAAGACTATGATTCATGAAGCCTTGACAGAAAAATTAGGTTACAAAAAATTGTGTGCCCAAAATGTTAATGGACAATGCTCCAAGACAACGCTTGGGCCCACACTGCGCATGCTACCACTGAGCTGCTTGAAAGTTTCAATTGGGGTGTTTTGGATCATCCACATAACAGTACAGACCTCGCTCCTAGCGATTATCACTTGTTTCTTCACCTGAGGAAACATCTGGGTGGAAAAAAATTTGACAACAATGATGAGGTGAAAGAAGAAGTTACATCGTGGTTCAAAGGACACACTTTTATGACTTGAGCCGTGAATATGTGGAAAAATAAACTTATTCATATATAAGTAATTTTTAGTAAAAGTTTAGTATAAAACATTTATTTGTAGACGCTATGGTCTTTTTATCTTTACTTTCCAGACATGCCTCGTAGAAAGCTGAACTTTGGTGAAATTGTAGAGGAACCAACCACTCAAGACATGCACACATTTTTCAAACTTGAAAACTCATCAAAAATAAAAACATTATTTATTTAATCATCTTAATTCAGTCGTGTCATTTGCATTTCCAAAGCAATATCTAAAGAGAAATTACAGTTTAAAATACAGTTATCTTTGTTTATAGTTTGGTTGGTTTGTATTCATATTAGTTAGCAAAAAATGTTTCTTTGGTCAGTGACAATTTTACGGGTAACATTTAACATATTTATTTAATTTGAACTTATATTTACATAGCCTGGATATGTATTCATAAAAACCGACTATTACTCTAATAAGACAGCTAACAATTCAGGGTAGCAGATGACATAACCTTATAAATAAAACTAATATTTCCTTTTATGCATCTGCAAATTGAAGGTTCAGTTTTGTTAGGTTGGGTAATATTGACATCAACCTGTCCATAGACAGGTCTATTAGTATAACAATAAAGATATTATTAAAATAATTAAGGTACCTGGCATTAAGTAAAAATGAATATATAGTCAAACAATACAGTGATGAATTATCTTTAAAAGTTGCACTCATATTTTCAAATGTTTTCTTTCAGACTAAGGAAGTCCAAGATTTCATATCAGCCTCGAATGTTCGTATTGCTGCTTACGAAGAAGAAGTCGCAAAGCTGAGAGCACTTCTTCCCTATGGTCAAATGACAATGGAGGACTTCAGAGATGCATTTCCAGAACTGGTAAGTTGACTCGATGAATATAATATGTTCACAATATAGTTTCACCGATGCATGACATAGAACTGGGCACTCTTAAATAATTAAATTTATAAATGGGTCAGACCCACTTTTTTTTAAGTTAAATATTAGAAAACATAAGAGGTTAACTTTCTCACATTGGTAGAGTTCTTTCCCTCTAATTTATAATTTTAATATTCTATAGTTCATCATCATCATCATCATCATCATCATCATCATCATGTAATCATACCAGCTTGCTGGGTATGGTGTTTGCAAACAAGCTCTCGCCAACCCTTTCTGTCCAGAAACACATCTCCTTCCATCACTCCTCTCCAACTCTCTCTTCTCTATATCTTATTTTATCTGGTCCACCACC
Source organism: Timema genevievae (assembly GCA_902155825.1). Taxonomy (NCBI): domain Eukaryota; kingdom Metazoa; phylum Arthropoda; class Insecta; order Phasmatodea; family Timematidae; genus Timema; species Timema genevievae. The sequence goes on from CABFWO010003460.1 coordinate 12,020, forward strand.
TCCTTCTGGGTCATCCAACTGATCTCCTACCCTCTACCTCTCTTTCCATTCACATGACCAAACCATGACCTTAACCTCTCCTCCATTCATTCCTTCACTTCTAACTCCTCTTTCTCTTACTTTATCTCTCCCTGTTTTCTGGAGGGTACATTTCACATGCTTGCAAGTTTCTAAACTGAATGCAAGAATAGGGACAAGGTATCACTTATATATAGACTGATCTTGGCTCTCCCTGGCAGCTCCTTGTCCCACATTAGCTGCCATGTCAGTCACATTATATAGAATTTTGACTCATTGGTCACTCTCTTTTATGGTGTTCTTACAGGAGACTACACTACCCAGGTATTTGAACTCGTGGACACATTCCAGTTGTTCTCCTTTCAAACATATGTGTTTAGAGTTATTTACTAATTTTCAAGGCAACTGTCTTTGTTTTACTAACTTTCATCTTTAATTGTTGAACTTATCCAGTCGTTCCAATACTTCTCCCTCAGTGTCTCCCCAAATCACCATGGTATTTAGATCTTCACTCTCTTCTCTTTTACTACAGCATCCATAACAGTTACAAACGGCAGTGGAGAAAAAACACTTCCTTGTTGAACTCCCCTTTTGGTCTCAAAACATTCTGGCCTGCCTTCTCCAATCTTTACACAGCTCCTGAACTTTTACATACAACATTTGAATTTGCCAATAACATTTCCTGGAACTCCCATTTCATCTAAACTCTTCCAAAGTACTGCTCTCGGGATGCTGTTGTACGCCTTTTCCAGGTCCTAAAACACTTATTAGATCCTTTCCTTTCTCTCAATACTTCCCTGTTAGTATCTTTAAAGTATAAATTAGGTCTGATGTACTCCTGTTAGTCCTGAATACATGTGGTTCCTCTTCTAAGACAAGCTCAATAATGGCTCTCTGTATTCCCTCAGTAATTATTTCCATAATTTTCAAGCCATGAGAAAGTAGTGTTGGTGTATTTTCTTCTGTTCCCTTCCATGAACAGTGGAACAATTATCCCCTTAGTCTAGTCTTGTGGGACCTAATTGTTGTTAGTGTCCGGCACAGCCACTGTAATTCATCCACCCCAGCTGACTTACCACTCTCCATCTCCTGCAAGCTCTTTCCACTTGGTTCATGATTTCCTTCCTTCTCTCTGCTTACTCAGCGACCATTTTTACACTCCTCCCTGATGAGTTCCGATAGAATAAAACTTGGCGACCATTTAGTAGTTGCGTAGTTGGCTAACGCGCTAGTCGTGTTGAGCTCAACCGCCGAGGACAGGGAGATCGAGGTTCGAATCTCGGTCGGGTGAACTGGGGGTGGTTTTTCCTAAATGGTTTTCCACTCTCCCTCCACGCAAATGCGGGTTCACTCCCTCTAAATTCAACCCTCCCAATTCCTATTCCATTAGCATAATTAGTACTTAAGCGTATAACCCGAACGGGTAGTAAGACATGGTGCTAAATATTATTATTATTATTATTATTATTATTATTATTATTATTATTATTATTATTATTATTATTATTATTATTATTTAGTAGTTCTTAGAAATAAATTTTCATTTTATTCCTAATCTCCTTCAAATTGCTAATTACTTCTCCATCCTCCTTCTGTAATGCTCTAATCTAGATTCCTTGTTAGATCTTTTAACCCTTACCATTCCAAACAACCAAGGGCATAGAAAACCCATTTTTCTAGGGGGAGTCCGCTAACAAATTCTAGGGGAAGTTTAGAACTCTCTCTCCCCTTTTCATAATTAGCAAATAATGTTTTGAGTAAATAGGCAGGGGAAGAGTAGTAAACTACCTGAGACATAAGCTACAAACTCCACTTCTGACAGTTGTTCTGTTATTTAGGCTGCTCTTTTCTTAGGGTGATTCCTCAAGTAGGATCTTAAAGGTGATAGCAATAATGTTTGCCTCATTTTCTTGGACCCCACTTTCTCAGCTCATTCCAAGAAACGTCCTTAATTTTTCAATACCATATGAATGTATAGGAAAAGAAGTACAGTATTTGAAATGTTGACAGAACTAATTTTACAATTGGAGGTTTTACAAGGTGTATCTTGAAGGGGAAAATTAAAATATTCATTAACTAATATTTGGTTGATGACATAAACAATTAAAACTGTAATAAGAGTAACACTAGGTTTTTATATGTATATGTGGACCTCCTTTAAGGTGGGCGTCCGGACTCCCATTTTCTACGCTCTTGCAAACAGCATTTTCATATTCCCTTTGCTGTCGTCCTCTAATTAAATTTCTATCCAAATTTCTCCCAGCATCTGTTCTTTTCTTCTCATACAACTCTAACTTCCAGTTTTCTATCCCTGTATCCTTGCTCTACTTTCTCAATTTTTGTTTCATCCTTTGCTATCAGGCCTTCATTTTGCTTTTGTTTCTCTCTATCCTTCACTTTGTTTGCCTTATTTCCGCTTCATTCACTCTGTCATTCCACTTGTTTTACCACATATTTTAAAGGCACTATTGACTAATCTTGTTTTAAAGTTATTCTACAATACATTTCCATCTTGTATTTCAATGGTTGGTAACATATTTTTAATTCTGTTCTGGCCGTATATCCTTCAACTTCCACTCCTTTATCTTTGGCCTCTTCCTATCCTCTACTCTTACCAGCACCATTTAGGTCCGTCCGCCATTGACAGCTTATGATCGCTGCCCAGGCTTTCAATAGGGATAACTTTAACATCATGTACTCTCTCCCCAAATTAGTTATTATATAGTCTATAAGTCTATTAAAGACTAATATCTGCCATCCCATCTGTACTTTTTGACTTTTTGGTCTTTTGTTTTTTGAATCAGGTGTTCTTTATACTAAGTTTGTTCTTAATGCAAAACTCCAGCATCTTTTCTCCTTCCACATCTAAAAGGCCCAATCGTTTTCTCAAGATCTGGTCTTTATACCCAGTCTGAGCTTTACAATCACCTCTAGGCCTAATTTAATAGTTGTTATAGAAAATAGAAGTCTTAACTAAATTATTTAGTTTATTATTATAATATGAATTCACATTCAGTCAAGTGGTGGGTTCTGATTGGACTATATTTGTGTTATAATAATACTGGGCAAATCGCATCATCATAGCTCTGAAAATTATTCTTACTCAAATTTTGAGTAAAAAATAAATTTAATAATATTGAATAGGTTTTTTTTTTCTTTTTCCAAATTTCAAATATCCTTGAAGATTCAAGGAATGTGAATGCTCATTCTTAATTAAAATGTTTGGAAATTATTGGACTTTAACCACAACATTGTTTCTGAATTGTTATTCACACAAAAGTATTACATTTATACACTACAGTACTCTTTAGTTCACTAATAAAAGCTTACAAAAATGTATTGAAATGTTGAAAAAGATAATTAAGCTCAAAAACTATAAATATATTTAAATGTTAAAAAAGATATTTAAGCTCAAAAACTAAATATATTTATGGAATTTGCTAATTACGTATTCCTAGCATGGTACGGCTGTGGTACAAGGGTTTCTTAGTTAACTATAGGTATGGTCTGTTGATAACCCTTAGCTTGTGTTAAAAACTTAAAATACTATAATTTACTAATACATCAAAATGGTAGCTAGTAGTTCTAGATGGTTTGTTGTACTTAGTTATAAATAATGGAGTTTTAATTAACTTTTGTCAAGTATCGAGGAGAAGGGAGGTTGGACCCCTTAATTTATGTCCTCTAATTAGTATGTTTATTCATAAATATACCACTCAACTGTTTGCTAATATTTTGATCCATTAATAAGACTCTAAATAAAAGTGTAAGACAGAATTGAGTAGGCCTAAATGCTTTATGTGTGTAAGCTATTGAGGTATTAAAATTTGTCGAGAAAAAAACCCCATGATTTCTTAACAACAGAAATAAGTTTAAACAAAGTGATACAACATTCGAAGGTACTTGGTTTCAACCTATAAAATTACAAATGTGATAGTAAATTAGAATGCGTGAACTATACCCACCCACATGAAATATGTGCGGCTGCACAGGGCGGCAAATAATATTGAAATAAAAAAAGAGCAAACCACTAACCCTTTATCTTTATTCGTTATTAAAGAACAACTCTATCTTGTTTACAAGAGATGGCAGCAAAGCACCGCATATGTTCTAATCTAATATTTTCACTTCTTCCACAAGGTTATGTTGTTAGTGCTTTGTTTACGCATTCAGCGACCAGTGGGTTATTTGTTGGTGCTTTGTTTACGCATTCAGCGACCAGTGGGTTATTTGTTGGTGCTTTGTTTACGCATTCAGCGACCAGTGGGTTATTTGTTGGTGCTTTGTTTACGCATTCAGCGACCAGTGGGTTATTTGTTGGTGCTTTGTTTACGCATTCAGCGACCAGTGGGTTATTTGTTGGTGCTTTGTTTACGCATTCAGCGACCAGTGGGTTATTTGTTGGTGCTTTGTTTACGCATTCAGCGACCAGTGGGTTATTTGTTGGTGCTTTGTTTACGCATTCAGCGACCAGTGGGTTATTTGTTGGTGCTTTGTTTACGCATTCAGCGACCAGTGGGTTATTTGTTGGTGCTTTGTTTACGCATTCAGCGACCAGTGGGTTATTTGTTGGTGCTTTGTTTACGCATTCAGCGACCAGTGGGTTATTTGTTGGTGCTTTGTTTACGCATTCAGCGACCAGTGGGTTATTTGTTGGTGCTTTGTTTACGCATTCAGCGACCAGTGGGTTATTTGTTGGTGCTTTGTTTACGCATTCAGCGACCAGTGGGTTATTTGTTGGTGCTTTTTTTACGCATTCAGCGACCAGTGGGTTATTTGTTGGTGCTTTGTTTACGCATTCAGCGACCAGTGGGTTATTTGTTGGTGCTTTGTTTACGCATTCAGCGACCAGTGGGTTATTTGTTGGTGCTTTGTTTACGCATTCAGCGACCAGTGGGTTATTTGTTGGTGCTTTGTTTACGCATTCAGCGACCAGTGGGTTATTTGTTGGTGCTTTGTTTACGCATTCAGCGACCAGTGGGTTATTTGTTGGTGCTTTGTTTACGCATTCAGCGACCAGTGGGTTATTTGTTGGTGCTTTGTTTACGCATTCAGCGACCAGTGGGTTATTTGTTGGTGCTTTGTTTACGCATTCAGCGACCAGTGGGTTATTTGTTGGTGCTTTTTTTATGCATTCAGCGACCAGTGGGTTATTTGTTGGTGCTTTTTTTATGCATTCAGCGACCAGTGGGTTATGTTGTTAGTGCTTTGTTTACACATTCAGCGACCAGTGGGTTATGTTGTTAGTGCTTTGTTTACACATTCAGCGACCAGTGGGTTATGTTGTTAGTGCTTTTTTTAGGCATTCAGCGGCCAGTCGGTTATTTGTTGGTGCTTTTTTTAGGCATTCAGCGACCAGTGGGTTATTTGTTGGTGCTTTGTTTACGCATTCAGCGACCAGTGGGTTATTTTGTTAGTGCTTTGTTTACGCATTCAGCGACCAGTGGGTTATTTTGTTAGTGCTTTGTTTACGCATTCAGCGACCAGTGGGTTATTTGTTGGTGCTTTGTTTACGCATTCAGCGACCAGTGGGTTATGTTGTTAGTGCTTTGTTTACACATTCAGCGACCAGTGGGTTATGTTGTTAGTGCTTTGTTTACAAGACTATCTCACATTTAAACATTGTGTTTTCAGTTAAATATCAACAAGTAATAGTTTACTTTATAACTAAAATGAATGGACGATCAAGGTTAAGTGGTGCTGTACACCAACCAGACTGGACTTTTACTTTAGTGGTATTGGCAAAACTGCCTGACCGTGGAAAGTACTCAGAAATAAGAAGGATTAATTTTCCAAGCAAAAATTATCAGTCGTATGGACTTAAACATGTCTTGTGATAACAGTAGCAATGTATGAACCAACAAACACCGAGACGATTGTAATGTTGACTTTGCAGAAACCAAAGTTCCAAGAAAGTGTGTGATCTGTGCACACTCAAGTACAAGTAACCATTGGTTTTATTTGGATATCAGGGACCATTTACTAAAAAATGGTACAAACCAAAACATAGATGACGATTTTTCTCACTCATGGGGATATGCTAACAAAATACAACCATTTTGCAGCAAAAAATGTTTCCAAAGACTTTTAGTAAATAGTGAGACAATTAATCAATAATATCTGGTTTATATTTCCCATCATGACCAGTTGAGTATCGTTTGTAGATAATATGTAACTGAAGATGGGTTATCAGTTTAAAGATTTTTATGCTTTATCAAAAATCCTGGCCATACCAGCCAGAGGTAAACTTTCTGAAGTTGATTTGAATATTTTATAAATGCATGGCTTAAAAATGGATAGTTGTAGAGGTCAATCCTATGACAATGCAGCCAACATGACTGGCATATATTCAGGATCACAAGCTAGAGTCAAGTAAAGAAACCTTGTATATTTAGTTCTTTGTTCAGCTAGCTCAATCTAGTTGGCTCACGAGCGGTGGGATGTTGTAAACATTTGCTGTACAGTTTTGTGAAGGGAGACAAAACCTATAGAACTACTTTGTTGATTCTACTTTGGTAACAGTTTTTGTTTCTGCCAATCTGACATTGAAATAATTGTCAATAACTCAATGGTGTACATGTGACGATGCTTGTAAGAGTTTGAACGCAGATCAGGAAGCAGTTTTTGCCACCCTAAGATCCATCTCAGTGAATGAAAATGTGAAGGGTAAGGTTAGATGTGAAGCTAAGCAACTTGGTAGAAAGTAAAATTGTATTGAAGTGGCTTTTATGTCGTCAGTCTGGGGCTGCATTGTTCATTAGTTTGATTAAGTGACAAAAAAACTATGATGAGGACATGGACAGATCCACTAATATTGAACTGTATAACTTTCTTATTACATTTTTATTAGCAGAAAAGAAGTTTTTTCAAGTCAGCAGTCAGGAATATGTTTCATTTACTGTTTCTATTTCATTAGGATCAAAGTGTAAAATTAAAGGCAAGAGAGGCAGAAGGTAAATCAGAATTTTCTCATAAAGGAACAGAGTCAAAAGACCTGAAGAACTAGGAGGAATATACAAAAAAATTTTGATGCCCCACTGAAACTTCAAGTCATTATTATTTTGACTTATAAAATAGTTTTGGTGAAGAATGTATCTACTTTGAAAGATATCTATCTACTCAGTATAAAGAAAGAACAAGATTGGACATTTCTTTGCAAGATAAAAACTTTACAGAAATGTTCTACGATCACCCCAAACTCTAAAATATCTCATCAATATTGGAGTGTTTGTCCATAGAACCATACACTAAGATGAAACTGGAATTAATTAATTTAATCTAGACTACTTGTAAAATGACACTGGAACCCAGGACCTTTGGCTCAGTACGCCAATCCTCTGAATTATCCAGGATTATTCTTCAGTCGTAATTTAAGGCTGAGTTTTTGATGGAAGTGTGAAATGGTCAGCTACACAATGAGCGAACTATCACACTACACAGGAGGGCTTTAAGCTGCCAAGGATTGAGATTGTAGATTGTAAGATTGTAATTAAAGCTATTGATTCCTTTTCAAATAATTTAAATTAATTGGATTGTGGACTCCTCCATATAGACAGTGTAATGTAGTAATTACAATGATTTGCAACCTGCATGTTGATATTTATTGGAATTACTTCATTCGCAAAGGCGAGGAAAAAACACTTCTATATCTGAGGTTAAGTTTCTTAAGTGAGTATCATTTGTCAGTGTTTCAATATATATTTCCTTCAGACTTTTTATTTATCGGAATTTAATATGGACATCAAAATATTGTTCTTCATCAATATTTTTATAAACTGTAAATTTCTTAGTTTCTATGATTTATCCAACTATTTTATAAGATTTCAATAAAATTGAAAATTAATGAGTATTTTGTATAAGTTTTCTCAGGTCATTGTTGTGAATAGTTGAGAAGTGATGTTTGAGAGGGGTTGGGGCGTAAAATAAATGACTGCACATAGCTTGTCATAAATATAGTCCTGACTATAGCGCATTAGTCCATCACCAAAGGTAAACACCATCAAGCTGGAGTCTACAATACACCTCTACTAGTTCATTTAAACATGTTTCAAGTTTTACAAGGTAATACATACACTTAAGTCTGATAATGATGAAACTTTTGATTGAGATGTAGAACGTACTATTCGTATTTAACATGGCACACACATTGTACACAGCTTGACTGTTATTTGACACCAACCGAGATGAATGTCTGTTGGAAAGAAAGTTTATAGGCCTATGCGCCGCACAGTTGCATACTCAACACTTGTGATTAAAGAAGGTTAGGCCTAAAACAAGCATGATATTTAAACATGTCTTGACACTCCCACTAAATCACGTGGAAGAGGTTTGGTTATTATATCCGCTAACTGGCCATGAGAGGGTACATGCTTGATGTCAATCTCACCGTACTCATATTTCTCACGTATGAAGTGGTAGCGTATGTCTATGTGTTTGGTTCTCTTATGAAACTCTGGGTTTCGCACAAGACGCATTGTACTCTGATTATCAACTGCTAGAACTGCGGCCTCTCCCACTGTTTCCACAATGTCAAGTAGGAGATGCCCGAGCCAGATGACTTCTTTGGCCGCAGTTGATGCAGCGATGTACTCAGCTTCGTTAGTGGAAAGGGATACTGTTCGTTGGCGTTGACTAGCCCATGTTATAGGGCCATTACTCAATTGAAAGAGGTATCCAGTTGTGGAACGTCGGGTGTCCAAGTCTTTCGTAAGTCAGAGTTTGAGAAGCCAAATAATGTGAGTGGATTCTCGCTCCTTGGAAATTCAATGCCATAGCTGGATGTGCCTTTTAGGTGTTTTAAAATGCGTTTGACCGCATTAACAATTACTAGGTCCATGGTTTGTCAAATATCTACTCATGTTTCCAACTGCGTACGTAATGTCTGGTCGACTAACTATTGCAGCAAACAGTAAATTTCCAACAGTTTCTCGATAGGGTACTTTTATTTTTGCATTTCCCGCTTTGTTTGAACTCAAGTGAGTGTGTGGATCAGCAGGCACACTGATTGGCTTAGTCTTCAAGATTGAATCTCTTGATTATTTGTTTGATATAGTTGGTCTGATGTAAAAATATTGATTCATTCACATTATTATGTTTTAATTTCCAGACCCACAATGTAATTTGGTTCACTGATTGTGACTTCAAAAGTTGTCTTCAGTTCATCGAGTACAAGTTGTAGTGACATTTTGTTTTCAGCCATGATCAGCCCATCAACATATAATGCAAGAAGAACCTTTGATTCATTGAACTCACCTCGATAAACACATTTATCTGAAGTACTTTGGCTAAATCCAAACATTTTCAGGAAACCGTCAAACTTTTCGTTCCAACAACGTGATGATTGTTTGAGGCCATATAGTGACTTTCTTAATTTAGCAAGCAAGGTTTTGGTCAACGTTGATTCCATCTGGTGGAAACATGTAGATATCTTTCTTGAGTTCACCATATAAAAATGCAGTTTTCACATCGAACTGCATGATTTCGTACCTTTTTTGAGCTGTGATAGTGAGTAGGACTCATATAGAGTCATACCACGTTGTAGGAGAGTAGTTGTCATTAGGGCCTATAGCCTCCTGCTGAATTATTTGATCGGAAATATGTGTTTTATATCAATAATGGGACTGTGTTTCTTTGAGGAATAAAACTACTTGAATTTTCATCAAAAACCACCTTTCTTGAAACTGTGATTTTTCGTGTGTTTTGATCTAACAGATGATGGTTAGTTGTGTTTCCGTCATATCCTACAAGTACTAGTTTCTTGCTCTTTGGCGACAGTTTGTTGAGCAATTATTTTGGTATATGCATGCATGCCTCGCTGCCAAAGATTTTTAGATGTGACATTACAGGCATTTTCCACTCCACATTTCATAGGGCGTCGAGTTTGGTACTTGAGAGGTTGGAGTCCTGTTTAGAATATAAACAGCTGTGTTTATTGCCTCTGCCCATAAATATGTTGGCATATCCTTATCATATAACATTGAACGTGCACTTTCCATTATGGTTCTCATGTCACGTTCGGCTCTACCATTTTGCTTGGGAGTTTAAGGTGCCGTTGTTTCAAACTCAATTCCATGTTTTGACATATAATCTTTCATTACCTGTATACAGTATTCTGTCCCATTGTCAGTATGTAGGGTCTTAATAGAATATTCATATTTATTCTTGATCATCTTTGTAAAGTGTTTGAAACCCACAAAATTAATGCTTTGTGCCTGATGAAGAATACACCACTATAGCCCAAACAGTCATCTTTAAATAGCACAAAACATTGAACACCCTGAACTGACGGTGTTGACATTGGACCACACACATCAATGTAAATTAGTTCACCTGGTTTGGCTTTCGCATGGTTTGAGGATGAAAACTGTAATTTGTGCTGTTTGCTGTACTGACATAATTCACAGAAGAAATCTTCAAGGTCATTAATATTTACACCTTCAACCAAATCTTTGGTGACCATATCACGTAGAGTTCTCTTATTTATATGTCCAAGTGTCTCTTGTGCCACAATTTTGGACTACTACTCAGTCAAATTTAGGCCTACTTCTTGATGTTGGATCACTGTACGGAATAACATTCGATAAAGAGTGTTGGTTTCACAAACCGCACTTGCTACCAACTCACTATCTTCGTAAACTTCTGCATATCTATTTTTCTTAAGGATCTTCATTCATTTTTTAGTTATAACACCTTCGGAGGAAAGATTTTTTCTTGGTTCAGGAATGTACAACACATTTGTGATGATTGAGTCACACCAATTACCTTTGATCAATTTTTTTATTTTAATGGTTCCCCTTCCCTCACAGAAATATCTTGGTTGTTTCCAAGCACAACACTCGTATTGTCTACAGTCTCTTCAAATTGGGAAAAATAATCACGACAATTAGTCATGTGTGTAGAAGTGCCACTGTTCATTGTCGAGTTATCTTTGGTGGTGACTACTGACATTGCTTGCTGCTCGGCACTGAATGCTGATAAGTGACCCTGTTGGGAACGGTCACTGTGAGTGTTTTGCTGCCCCTTTTCTCTGGTTTTCCTACATGCACGACAGTCACTGGTGTAATCTCCTTTTCTTTGGCACTTATAGCACCTTACTCTTGGTTTTCCTGATCAATTCTTTTGTTTTTGATTTTGAGAGTTATTAGACTTTTGAAAATCGCTTTTAAACTTTGTCGAAGTTGAAAATGCACTTTGATGTGAGACTGGCCTCGTCATCCAACAAACGTGCCGTCATATTTGGGATCATCTGTCTAGCCACGTCTAGTGAAAGCCAAGCTTGTCTGAAGTTTCAAAATTTGCTGAGTTCACCAGTCTCTCTCAATTGTGCGACATTTTCTATCTTGGCAATATGCTGGGCAATGGAGTTGTTGGCTTCCATTTTGTACTGCTGAAAGCGCTCGTGGACTAGCATTTTGTTCAGTTCTGATTTTTGCTCAAAAATAGTCTAATTTCTCTATCATTTCTTTAGAAGAGTCACAATTTTCAACTAATGTCATCTGTGATAGTTTCATTGCTGTAGTGAGTGTAAACATAGCGATTGCGTCATCTTTGTACCACTTTTTTAGTTCCTTCTCTTTGTCTATTGCCAGCTTTCCTATGGTTTCTTGTGCAATGTCAAAGACTCCTTTTGCTCTTAGGGCACATTTCATCTGAAATTTCCATTGATGATAATTATTGCCATCAAACTTATTTACGTGTGCCCCGTCAAACTTTTCGGCCATTATTTCTGCTTTGGTCTCGCGAATCGTAACTTCAAACACACGATACACGGCTGTTCGCTGATAGCACGAACCTAAAAATGGCGAATAGTGTCACTTCCAAAAGTGAACGCAAATTTACAAAACAGATTTGTGAATTAATCGATGGACAGTTTTTACGGTATATTATGTAAATATTTGCGCAGTTGTTGGGTGACTGGGCCCATAAACTGTTGACACTTTAGATTGAGATGTAGAACACCCATTCATATTTAACACGATACATACATTGTACACAGCTTGACGCCAACTGATATGAATGTCTGTTGTATAGAAAGTTTATAGGCCCACACGCTGCACAGTTGCACACTCACACTTGTGATTAAAGAAGGGGGGAGGGGGAGGTTAGGCCTAAACCAAGCATATCTCGACATTTACCAATAAGTTCTACAACACACACTAGTAAACATTATTGGAGTCTTATGGTGACAATACTGTCATATTTGTGTAAAGCAAGTTTATTTGTGGTAACAAAGGTATTTTGAATGTTTGCAGGCCCTGGATCCCATCAACAGACCAACATTCTGGCCCCACACTCCAGACGAACAGTTGGATTATGTCGAGAAAGATCAAGCAGTAGAAGAAAAACATTGAAGTGCAATCATGTATATCTAGTGTACAATATCTTAGTTGAGAAAATTGTAAGTTTTATTCAAAGCTCATCAATAAACATTGTTGTTAAATAGGATTTTAACTCATTTATATTTCATCATCATCTTAAACTGTTTGCAGTATCTGGCCGGGTCAATTTAGTAAAATGCTTTTCTTCCACCATTCTTCTTCTCTCACTCACACACCTGCGCCTCCTATTTTTTTCCTTGGTCCCCCTTGCATACTTCATCTCTCTAATTCCCTTTGGTATTGTTTTTTTCCCCATCCTCATTACATGTCCATACCATTTCATATTCAGTTCTAACGTGTCATTTTCAAAGATTCATTAAAAGTTAAAAGGAGTTCTACGTTTTTCATTTTTAATGATCATTATTTAGAAATGAAAACAAAATGAACAGTGAGAATCTGTACAAGAATTATTTAATTCATTTTTCTTTAACTATAAAGATTAACTTAATTTTATTAATTAATTCTGTCATTAATCCCATGAGCCTTGGCTCAAATTGGGTTTGTACAATATACTTGGTTGTGGGGGTAATTTGGATTTTACAAGAATATTACATTACATATTACAATGTTCACTTATAGCTTAATAGGTTCAAGTATTATGTAAGCACCTTTAGGGGGAGGGGGGGGGGTTGAAGCTGTGCTTATTTTTGCTGACAAGGGATTGGGGTGGTCAGAACAATGCTTATGTAAGACATGAGAAAGATGGAGAAAATTGAGGGAGGGCTCATCGCAAGCCCTTTGGACTTCGGGCGGCAATGAAGATGCTGAGTGGCTAAACGAGGAAGAAGTGGAGAAGCCCATAGAAGTAAGCCAAAGCTCGAATGACCTAGCCCCCCCTCCCTCACCCCCTAAATAGAAACATAATAATTGAAAGTGTTGAAACATGGATTCTAGGGCCTTGGTCATCGGATTAAATGGAGTTTAAGGTGTTTTTACTATAAATAGTTAAATATAATATTCATGTGTTCACAAATAATACTTTTTTATGACTTCAATTAAAAGTAAATTAAAATTTTAAACTTTTAGAATGTTATAACTTGTTTCACTTTTACCTGTTCAATAAATTTAAATTCATTGTATACCAGTGATAATTGTCAATTATTTTGCAATATTAATTTACGCCTCTATAATAATAATTACCAGAAATCTATAAATTGCATTAATTTTTCATTTTTTTATCATCATGTCTTACTACCTCTTCAGGCTGTAAACAAAATTGTATGAAAAATAGAATGGTTATTTCTGTGAACAAATTAAAAAAAGTTGACAACTCTTATGTAAGCAAGAGGGGAAGGGGTCAGGGATTTGCTTATAAGGGGTTAGGGAGGGGTTAAAAATGTCCAAAAACGTGCTATGTAATATTTGAATGCCCCCTTAACAGTACAAATGGTTCAAGATTATACAAAATATATACATAACAATTGACTATGAAAACAATTGAACATTACACTGCGACCACTTGCAACCTATTTTACGCGGCGCCATTTCAATAAATGAAACTGTAGTTGACCAATCTCATCATGATAGTCATGACTGACACATATGTTAACAAATTGCTTTCATTTTCATGGAAAATGAATTATTGGATATGATATGTGAAAACTCTCCTTTAGTCTTGCTACCTCTACTATCTCATGTACTTCAACATCCTCATTACATACAAGGTTGAAAAAACCCGGATTCTTTCTAAAAAAAATATTTTTTGGGGGGGGGAAAATCTGGTTTTTTCTAAAAAAAAATATTTTTTGTCAAGAACTTTTTTTCCGTTTAAACCAGGTTTAATTAAAAATATTTGGTTTAAATTAATTTAAACCATTTGTTGCTTCTTATTAACTTCACATGTCCATTCTCAATTCATTGAGGCAAATAAATAACAGGCCTAAATTATACTTTTAATTGAAGAACATACATCTGGTTCAAAATTATAATTTACGGGCACCTGGAAGCTCATCAGCAACCAGTATCTGTCACAGTTCCGATTCACCATCAGCTTCAAGGACACCTCCTCAGTCTCCTTCCTTCCTGGCGCAGGGAGAGGCATCGAGGTGGATTGCCGGAGAGCAGCCAGCGTGAGAAGAAACTGGCAGCATTTTATTAAAATCAAGATACAAGGGTACAATTTACATTTATGAGGAAAACACATGTTGTATAGTTAACAAAGAAATTATCAGATACGTGTTTCTTGAAATCATTCTTCTTACGGCCTCCGGCTTCTTCCACGTCTTTGGTATGTTCCGGTGGAGCCTCTGCCAGCGCCTCTTGAGGGCGGAATCGTGTATACTGGGATCGCTGCTGGTACTGGGCGTATAAACCCCGGTGGATAGATGACCACACTGCTGTGGGCCAGACCTTTGTCAGTGCTATATACACTGTATTGATTCAAATAATTGATTATATTGATTGTATTGATATAAATAATATTTTTTAAGAAAATAGGGAAAAAGTAGGATTTCAAAGTAAAATGATGTTAAATAAAGGATATGAAGCAAAACTGAAACCAAAATAATAATATATTATACAATATATTACACGTTTATCTTCGAGACAGTAAATACTAGATATTATTCATACGGTTAAAATATTTCTAAATAAAGAACACCTTCATTTACATTTATTAACTTGAGTTAGTAAACGAATGAAGATGTTCATGCTTTGGTAAAACTTAAAAAAAAAAATGTAAAAAATTCACGAAACATCTTACCTCCATCTTTACAATCTTCAACTTCCATATGTGCACATGCACAGAAAAAACTAATGTTTGTTAATTATTATCCTCCAGCAAACCCTTCAGTACTAAGTTGTAACTCTAATGATGGAAATGGAATTAAAGAAGACCCAGGACGTTCTGGTTTACAATCACTGGAAATAGCCAGTACCGGTACTCAATGAAGGAGAGGCAGGAAAAAGGTTCGCAAGGACAGAGCTAAACCATACAGAACAATAAATAAGATGAAAAACCAGTTGCTCACTATGACAAAAAAAATGTTGGTAACGAGCAATATTTTGAAAAAAACACAGGCTATTAAAACAGTCCCGCGCGTTCTTGACGTATAAAAGGTTTTCTAGCTGTGGGCCGTATGAAAACGAACATACATTATGAACAAAAATTGTATCTAAGATCTTGTATTCCTAAAAATGTTACTGATGACGTTCATGTTTGTCTTGAAAAGACGAAAACAGTAGAATGTGTTCTGGAAAAAAAACCTTAACCAGAGGGGAAAAAAGAAGAAAAAAAAAGATTGCTTAATGATTCCATGAAAAGTTTGTATCTAAGATTTTTGGAGACTCACAGCTACAAAGTTAGTTTTGTTTTGCAAACTTGGGCCATTTCCTCCAATAGCCAGCCACCGTGAGACATGTTTATTTATTCTTAATGAGAATACAGAACTTATAATCAAAAAATTCAATTTTCTAGGTATTATTTTTACTAAGAACACACAGAATATTTTCAAGGAAATATGCTGTGAAAGATACATTGAAAAATGTTTGCTACGAACCTGTTCTTTATGCAAAAACAAAGAGATCAATATTGCAGAATTTGATGGAGACGAAGAAGATTTGTTCAAGAAATGTTCATCAACAAGAGAAATTGTCTGCCAAGTAACAAAGAAAGTTGACATAAGATGTACACAGAAAGAAATGATTGATACTTTTCCAAACAATTTGCCTAAGTTTATGCATCATCAATTTAATATTATTCACAAATATAAGAGCTTAGAACACTTCATAGTAATTTCAAATAATACTTTTTGTATTTATTTATATTAATCCTCTCCAATTTATTTAAATTAATAAACTCCATGTTTGTTATTTCAACTCCATGTGATGTGTAAAATCTAAATTTAAATATTTTATGATTAAAAATTTCAGCTCTTCTATTGTTTTCACATTAATTTAGACTTAAAATGTAATAGTTGTAATTAAAAAAAATTAGGTGTAATTTTTTTTAAATTCATTTCGAAACTCTTGACCCATATTATTTCTCATAAAGGAAAATAAAACCTCTTTTTGAGTTATTTTGTTATATTTGGAATAAGGTACAGGAAAGATGTATAAAAATATATTATTGAAATTTAATTAGGCTAATTTCTTCATCCCTAATCTTGTTTCTCCTCGTGATCTTACATTTAATGTCCATGTTTCTGTTACATATGTGACAATGGGTACAAAGTACGCCCTGTATTACACTTCCTTACTCTTCAAGAGTACTTCTCTCTTCTCCATATCAGGTCTCTTACCCTCCTATAGAACAACTCTCCATATCAGGTCTCTTACACACCTATAGAACAACTCTCCATAGCAGGTCTCTTACACACCTATAGAACAACTCTCCATAGCAGGTCTCTTACACACCTATAGAACAACTCTCCATAGCAGGTCTCTTACACACCTATAGAACAACTCTCCATAGCAGGTCTCTTACACACCTATAGAACAACTCTCCATAGCAGGTCTCTTACACACCTATAGAACAACTCTCCATAGCAGGTCTCTTACACACCTATAGAACAACTCTCCATAGCAGGTCTCTTACACACCTATAGAACAACTCTCCATAGCAGGTCTCTTACACACCTATAGAACAACTCTCCATAGCAGGTCTCTTACACACCTATAGAACAACTCTCCATAGCAGGTCTCTTACACACCTATAGAACAACTCTCCATAGCAGGTCTCTTACACACCTATAGAACAACTCTCCATAGCAGGTCTCTTACACACCTATAGAACAACTCTCCATAGCAGGTCTCTTACACACCTATAGAACAACTCTCCATAGCAGGTCTCTTACACACCTATAGAACAACTCTCCATAGCAGGTCTCTTACACACCTATAGAACAACTCTCCATAGCAGGTCTCTTACACACCTATAGAACAACTCTCCATAGCAGGTCTCTTACACACCTATAGAACAACTCTCCATAGCAGGTCTCTTACACACCTATAGAACAACTCTCCATAGCAGGTCTCTTACACACCTATAGAACAACTCTCCATAGCAGGTCTCTTACACACCTATAGAACAACTCTCCATAGCAGGTCTCTTACACACCTATAGAACAACTCTCTATAGCAGGTCTCTTACACACCTATAGAACAACTCTCTATAGCAGGTCTCTTACACACCTATATAACAACTCTCTATAGCAGATCTCTTACACACCTATAGAACAACTCTCCATATCAAGCCTCTTACACACCTATAGAACAACTCTCCATATCAGGTCTCTTACACACCTATAGAACAACTCTCCATATCAGGTCTCTTACACACCTATAGAACAACTCTCCATAGCAGGTCTCTTACACACCTATAGAACAACTCTCCCTGCTGTTCTCTTCTCATTACATCATCTCTACTTCCAACTTTCTCCTCAATAACGTTTCCAAGATATTTTATGCTCTGCACATTTCTTCGCTCCACTCCATCCAACTTTAAAAACCTTATCCTCTTCCTTGTCATTATCATCACTTGAAACTTTGCCATGCTAAATTTAATTACAATATTTTTCACTTCCTCATTCCATTCTTGTAGCTGTTCCTTCCTTCTCCCTCCCATACCATCAAGTCATCAGCAAACAACATCACTTTCATTCTTTCCTCCATGAGTTTTCCTGCTTCTTTATTCAGGACCATTACCATTACAAATAATAGTGGTGAAAGGGCACTCCCCTGCTTTACTCCATTTTTTATTTGGAGTCATTCTGTCCTCTCACTCTCCGCCTTAACACAAATTCTGTTAACCTCATACATGCTTTTCACTCTCATTACAACTCCTCTTTCCACTTCTGCCTTCTCCATTGCTTTCCATACTTTTTTTCTATCCACACTATCAGATGCCTTCTTCACATCCATAAATACCATTACCAAATCTTTTCCATATTAATACCTTCTTTCCATCAGCTGTCGTATGGAAAATATCAAGCCTATCGTAGTTCTCTGTTCTCTAAATCAGTGCTGTTCCTCTCTCCACCTTCCTTTCATTTTATTTCTTATTTACTTTTCCAGTATTTTCTCATATATGTTTGTACAGTGGCACATCAGTGTTATCACCTATAATTTTACACCTCTTCCTGTCTCCTTTCTTGAAAATAGGTATTATAACTCCTTTTTTCCAGTCTTCCAGTACCTTGTTCTCTTTCCAAATAACTTTCAGCACCCTGTATAACCATTGTATACCTATTTCACATGCAGCTCTTATCATTTCCACAGTCAGTTCGTCCACACCTGGTACTTTTTCTTATTTCCTCCTCTTCTGCTATTTCTTCCTGCTCCTCTGTTCCACTCTCATCTCTTTCCTCTTCCAGGTTGAACATTTCAAATTATCTCATCTGTAGTTCCTCTTCGGTTGTTTGTCAACAATTTTTCCAATCCTGTATTTCACTTTATTTACTTGAGTATTTGTTTTGGACACCGGCTTACTGAGCCTGTCGTGACCTACACCTGAGTATTGGAGCTGCTGCTTGTATGTCCTCAGGTAGACCTTCTCTTGGTGGTAACCGTACCTAACTCTGGCTATGGGTGCTGGTGATGATTTAGCTCATCATCACCAACATCTCACACTCCAACTGACCAGACCCTGTTCCAAACTTGCTGGTTTTGTCCCTGACAAGCCTCCTATCTGCTCCTGACCTGGTTTCTGCTGGGGTTCAACCCAACCTCCACCAGGTTACTCAGATCTCGGGGTACACCACCAATGGGTGGGATCAAGGAGTAGGAACCCACTAGGTAGGCTCCTGGTCACTAACCCTTTAGTACTCCAACCTGTCTGTTTTCTCTCTTACTAATTTTAACGTAGATAGAAAAAAATATATATATATTTATTTTATATATCAATTTATAGAAATAAAATAATTTATATATTTATCTTAAAGTGATTTTTTTTTTCAAATATTGAATATTATTGGTTATATTTATCTCTGGTTGATTGTGATCGTTGAAAGTCTGTCTATTTTTATTTTTATTTGGTAGACCTCTGAATGGCAGAGTATAAATAGGATTATTACTCTCCTATAGTTATATTTTATTTACTACCTAACAAAAAATGCCAAAAATAGCATATTTAATAGAAACAATTATTGGGTGGATTCTATCTAATTCATTTGATAAGATTAGTAAAATCTTTGCATTTTTTTTAAATTTAAATTTGTTGTTTTTAAAACACTTAATTTCAAAGATTTATTTACCATTATATGGGGTCTCTAATTTGTTTTTGTGTGCATTGTGCCCTACCCACTTGGGCTATGTGCATATAAGAAAGGTAAAATGTAGACAAAATGTATTGTAGTTTGTGGGAAAGGAGCGAGAAACCACTTTAGTATTCACACAGTCCCTGGCAATCCAGTCTATTGTGTGATGCCTGGACCAAATGACCAATAGATGTGTACAGGTATTTAGTGTTCACACAAGTCCCTGGCAATCCAGTCTATTGTGTGATGCCTGGACCAAATGACCATTAGATGTGTACAAGTATTTAGATTAAAACGTTCCTTGACAAATTTGACTTTGTTTCAAAATAAATAGTGCTCTGATTTTTAAATTTAGGAGCTAATCACATGGGTCAGAAAAATGTTTTTCATTTTATTATGTTAATAACAGATAATTGCTTTTTTTTGACATGATAATAAATACTAGCTGTCCACAACAGCAATAAAGTCCACTTATTAGGGTGAATCGGGTGGTTTATGTATTTTGTGTGAATATAATACTAGAGATAGGTTCAATTTGTAGTATTTTTTATGCTACAAGATTATATAAGTTAATTTAAAAGTAATTAAATTTAATCTGAGACATTTCTCTCTCTTCTCTCTCTCTCTCTATATATATATATATATTTATTTATTTATTTATTCTAAATAACAATTTAATGATAAACTGTCTACTATATCTGGTTTCTAAATAAGATGGTTGCATAAACTCACCCTGTTTACACCTTGCACCAATTCGATCCTACTCGCACCCCCATCAAACTTTCCCGAGCCAACAAC
Organism: Timema genevievae; assembly: GCA_902155825.1. NCBI lineage: Eukaryota > Metazoa > Arthropoda > Insecta > Phasmatodea > Timematidae > Timema > Timema genevievae. The sequence goes on from CABFWO010003460.1 coordinate 32,406, forward strand.
GGACGAGTGTTGGTGTCCAATTGACTCGTCAGTCTGAATAACATCAACACCCCTGAGAGGCCACACTCGGGCCGTTAAGAAATCCATCTGGTACAATCGAGAACTAAGAAGAATGAACTGGGATATTGGACGATATGCAGAGGCTGCAGAGTTGCTTGGCAGTAGGAAACACGGCAGTACGCTGGTAGTGGCCATCTTATTGAAAATGTAAGCACTAAATATATTGTACTTTTTTTGTTGTTAAACATAATTTAGAGTGTGTGTGATTTATTTCCCGTCTGGAATGTTTTTTGTTGACTAGTGTTGATAAAATCTATAATCTTTGGAATATTATGTAATTTCCCACCTGGAATATATTTTGACTAGTGTTTATTAAATTTATAATCTTTGGAAAATGTAATTTCTTTGTTTTGAGATAGAAACATTTATTAAATGTTTGCGATTGAGAATAGTTTGAAAATGTTAAACATTGCTTGACCCTTCTTTTCCAATGCTATACGTTTTTCATATATAGTGCAAATTTTGTAGTTTTTCTTAACGAGATGCAAGTATAATTCGAAAGTCAGTACCTTACTTGTATTACAGATATGGCAGTAACTTATATTAAAATTAGTACAAATCTAAGTCATGTACATTTTATTTAAATAGAGAGAAACTTTCTCCATTTTGTATTATATTTGTATATCGAAACTCTTGTATTTATTTACCTTTATTCTTATTTCCCCTTCTGGGTTTCAAACTTTATTTATATGCAAATGAATTCTTATTTTCCAATAAAACAATATTTATTTAACTATCTTAACTTTGGTTGTTATTTGGCAAGGGTATCTAGTAGTTTTTCAAACAAGCCCTCTTTCTATTACCTCTTTTTTTTTTATATATATATAAATGTCACCCTTCTTTTTTTACGGCTGTATAAAAAGGGGTCGCTCCAAATCTTACATTTTCTTTCGCATCTTGAATACAAATTTGAATTCTCGATTCTTCAAAAATGTACAATTCAAGTTGAATTGAAAATATTTAAAATTGAATTAAAAGGAAAGTTGTTTAAGGTTTCGTGCCACTGACAATTTCTCTTCCATCATAAACAATAATGGAAGGTATTACAAATCAAGAAGATAAAACAGTGTAATATTGATAGAGATATCTCACCAACATGCTATATTATTTTATCTGACATAGGTGGTCTAGGGTGAAGTGTAGGACTTCTGTGCTGAGGTTCCGGGGTTCAATCCTTGGTCCCGACACAGATTTATCTGATTGCCAAACCCTTCCTTCACCTCTGACAAGACGTGTATTAATCACAACTTGTGAATGTGAGGAATGCCAGGCCTCCACCGTGGTTCGGATCCCACGTTAAACTGTAGGTCCTCCATTTTATCTCACAATCACCCTACCATTACACAATAGCGTGTGTACAACCCGAATGGGTAGTAATAATAATTTATCCAACATAATAATAATGAGATGCAAAGGAAATAGTTTGGGATCATCATTGTGGATTTTGACGAAATATAACAATTAAGTCTTTATTATTTGACAAATACTATAAAAAAGTGGGTATACAACATGATAGTTCATCAATATCAATTACAATTTTAAAAAGGCCTACAATAAAGTTAAAAGAAACAAATTATAAGAAATTTGAGTTAAGTACGAGATATCCAAAATGTTGTCAAGATAATTGAGGTATGTCTGAGTGATACGTGTGGCAGGATACAGGTTGGATGTTACTCTTTCGAAATACAAACTGGCTTGAAATTAAACAGTACAATGCAGCTGGTAGGGTACGCAGATGATTTAGCTTTGTAAGGTAATAGTAAGGAAGATGTGGCAAGAAACGTAGAAATTTCATTAGAGGTGAGTTTGGAAATAGGCTTAGAAGCTAACTCTGATAAGACTATGCCTAAGTATATGATAACACAAACACAGATTGGGGACAATAATTTAGAGATTATTTCAAATAACCTATCTTTTGACGGGGTTAATAATTTTAAATATTTAGTAACAATTTTAACTTGCAATAACAATATTAGATTATGAATTAGTAAAAGAATACAATTGGGAAATGTGTGCTATTACTCGGTCAGTAAGTTGTGTGCTCTCAAGGAATGCAAAACTTAAATTATACAAAACAATAATTTTACCAGTTCTCTATAAGTGAAATGTGTTCTCTTATCTTGCATGACGAAATCAAATGTAAGGTGTTGAAATATAAGGTGCGTAGGAAAATAAATGGTCCAAAAAGGGATTAGGCTACTGGCGAGTGGAGGGATTAAATAATGATGAGTTACATAGCTTGTATTCATCACAAGACATTGTTAGGATAATCAAGTTTCATAGATTACGGCGGGCAGGACATTCAGAGTTAGTGGAAGATTCTAGAACCATGTTATGGGTACTGACTGGCAACCCCAATGGGAAGAGACCACTGGAAGACCTAGGCGCAAATAGGAGGGTACCATTAGAATGAACCTCAAAGAGATAGGGTTTAATGAGGTGGACTGGCTAGAACTAGCCCAAGCTAGGGATAGGTGGCGTACTTTTGTAAGTGCAGCAATGAACTTTTAAGTTAGTAAATATTACATCATAAACAGCAGAGAAAACCTTTTATTTACATTCTAATAAAGTATTTAAAAACTTGTTAAAGGACGATGACTCTTAAAACTATTTAAATATTATATAGTAAAATTGGTATGTGTGGGGTTCAAACTATACTTGGTTGGCGATATTCCTAAGGATTACACTTAAGAGAGAAAAAAAAAACCTTTTCCCTGGCTAACTTTGATAGTGGCAAGAAGAACTTTAAGACTCGAGACCGCTAGGTGTGTTTAGAAATGGTTTCTGTACAATGCTCTATTAATTTTTTAATGGTGACACTACCTACAATGGTACTATCCGAATCCCTAAAAGAGCTGGAGAAAATACATACACTACAACATTGAATAGTATAAATACAATGAATCACTTAATGAATTGTACTAGATGAAACTACAATAAAAAAGAACAACGTTGCAACTTTTCGTGTATTATTATTATTATTATTATTATTATTATTATTATTATTATAATTATAATAAGAAATAGGAGCTATTTCCTGTCTAAGCGGCATGTAGGCCAATTGCAGTTTAGTTTAGCTGAGGCAGCAATAGATCTGTAGGAATCACTCTCTCAGATATTGCGTGATTTTATGATGTGGATAGAAGCCCATTGATTCGTGCTTTATGTTGTCATCTGAGGAATTTCCTAGTTGGTGTATCTTAGAAAAGAGCTTTGGGCAGTTGGTTCTAGACAGTTACTTGTGAGCAGTGTTGGGAAGATGTGCGAGTTCAGCGATGGTCTGCCTTAAGCGCCATCAGTATGACAATGGTTAAGACATTGGCTAGACACGATTGGGTAGTTGCTCTAGAGTGAGTGTCATAAGTTCTTGCAATGTGCGTGTTATTATGTGACGAGCTTACAGGTGATTGGGTGACAGGTCGACCCCAACCTTCTTCACTATGACGACTGTTGTATTAGTTCATTTTATTTTAATAAACCCAATAGTATTGTTAGTTGTTCATTCAACCCATCCAGACTGACCCCTCACAAAGGAATGTAGGGCTGTCTTTACATATTAGTGGTAGTAATAGTAGTGCGCACACATACACACACACACATACACGGAAATTAACTTCTTTATTTAAGCACAGCGTCTTACTACCCGTTAGGACTATACACCTATGTACTAATTATGTTAATGATTTAGGAATTTAATCACTCCAGTGGCTGCGTGGTCTAACGCGCTACTCTCATGTTGGACTAAACTGTCAAAGACGGGGAGATCGAGGTTCGACCCCAATTGGGCGAACTAGGGATGATTTTCCTTAAATGGTTTTCCACTCTCCCATACAAATTAGGGTGCACTTACTCTCAATTAAACCTTCCTAACCCCCAAACCATTAGTGTAATTAGTACATATTCATATAGCCCATACAGGTAGTAGGACATGGTGCTAAATATGTATATATATTTTCAAAGTTACAATTTATGCCATGTGTGTCAAAAGTTTAATATTGTTTGAACAGTGTAGAATAATTTACAATGTCTATTAGGTGAATAAAGTAAGCTCTTTAAGTAAAATATATATTGTCAGGTGAATATTAAAATATATTTAGATGTTCCTTCTAAAAGTTGGTAATAGTTGCTTATGTTGGATTGTGAAGATAAATTTGTATAAAAATATAAATTAGTCAGCTCTCATAAGGAAAAAGAATAATTTCCACGATGATTGAAGATTTCTTTCTTCTTTACAGTTGAAATATTGAGTTGCAATAATACACACTGGTTGGGTACTAGGCTTCTAGCTCACTTTAGACATATTTTAAGTTCACTTTACCATAAAAAGTATTAATTTTTTAATAATTTTGATGAGGACAAACACACATTTTGTTCTGAAAGTTTTCGCACACCCAGAGGTAGTTTCAGATTTTTATTTTAAAATTTATTCCAGAACAATTCAAAACTATGTTCCGCTCACCTAATCCATGAAGAACTATAATGTCTGATAAGAGTCAACAAAGTTTGACAGGATTAAAATGTTATGAAAAGGTCAGACATAATAAATATCTTAAACTAAAATAAGGTTGTCAAACTCGGTCATTAAAAGTAAATAAATCTTCNGAGCCTCTGTGTGAGGGATCATCTCTGTCCAAATCAATATCTCACTTCTTTTATGAGCCACTCTTCACTTGTTACTGTGCTGTGCTGACTGTGTCTTGAGTAGTAGTGATGGCAGAACAAACACTCAACAAACCATTTCAAAGTATTAACATGATTAATAGAGAGGCGAGTAATTTTTAAACAGTGCTGGACGATCTTCCTTCTGTATTTGTGTCAATTAATTCACCAAAAATAATGAATTGTAAAAGATTTTTACAAATCAGGAAAAATAAAAGGAAAAGTGTAGTGGGGTGGCAAATAACACCAGGGCCTGGATTCACTAACAAGTGAAATTCAGCTCTGGAGCAAGTCTAGAAATGGCGCAACTTTGCACTCAAGATACTCTCAAAGATGTGCCTTATTATTTGCTCCATTTCCGTATTCATTAAACAAGGTGCAAACTGGTGGCAAGATTGTGGTGACGTCACCATACATGTCATCAATTGCACTCTTTAAAACCAATCCTTGTGAAGAATTTACTTTCAAAGTCAAGGTTATTTTATTTTAAATCTCTAGTGAAAATGACAAAAAATACAAAGATTTATAAACATTATGCTTATAAACCAGCAATAAAATTAAAAGCAGCCTCTTTCTGGATGCTTTACAAAAACAATATTAGTACATTATTTAGTATTTATTTGTATTATTAGTTTAAAACTTAAGTTTCATTTATAAAACATTTATGGAAACTTTAAAACTTATTTTAAAGCTATAATAACCGCCATATTTAGTGACAAGATGTCTTTGGACTTGGAGGAATACAAACCTCTTTGGCTCTAGACAAAGATTACACAGTTCGTGGGTTTGTTTGACGTTTTGTTGTAATAATGCAATTGCTTTGTTTGAATGTAAAAATTCAACAGTTGAAGGTAAGAAAGTAATGGCTTTGTTACCACTATCTAAATCAAAACAAATTTTGTGCTCGACAGACGAATGTTATTTTAATTTCTTTATTATTAATTGGAGTACAGTTAACTAATTGTATTTTAAGCCATAACGATAATATGCTGCCATTTAAATTTATTGAAGTTACATTCATGATTTAAGAGCGGTGGCAAATAAAAGGCACAACTTTGCCCTCAAATTGTGCCTGCTTCTTTTAGTCAATTGGGATTTGGGCACATCTTTCAAACTTGCGCCGGCGTAACTATTTGATCCCGTTAGTGAACCCAGGCCCAGAACATTTTGTATCAATAAAATGTTGATTTTTGTCATTTTGTTACTCTACCAACTGCACAAGTTTATTAATTCCTTTTACCAATTGCTTAAGAGTTTGCCTATCCTCTCTGGCGTTGTGTTGAGCTTTCAGCTCTCAAAATAGACAGCATTACTGGTTTGTTTAAACAATGGGAGGCTGGCTGACGGTAATCAGTCAAGGTTGCAAGCAAACTTTTCCTAGAACTGATAAGAAGTGTAGTGCTGGACCGTAAAGTGTGTAGGCAACCAAGTTGGACTAAAAGTGGGGAGATAAAACGTCAAGAATCATACTCGAGCAGAAAAATTAAGCCTTCCATCCCAGCCAGAGAGACGCTTCTGTCTGGGGTTTCAAATCCCTGCTGAGGGTATTTTGGGGAGATCTTATTCAATTGTTTCCTTCTATTTTCCCACACAAATGTGGGTACATTTCCTTAATTCTGCCTTCATCACTACCACCCCAATATCACAATTAAGATAAATGCCTTCAGCCCAGACAGGAAGTAAAACGCAGTGATTTTTAGCAATACATATTTTGATTTCTTTTATTTCTCATTTGATATAAAACTTAAATAAACTGACACTAGATTATAAAAAATCTCAACTTAACTCTCTCTATTACTGTTCGGTTTCGCTAGGTATTTTGTCTTATGAAAAAGGATCACAAATTAAAAAAAGTGAACCTTTAAAGGTCTTGAGTTTATTATTAGTGACAAAAGACTAGGGTGGAAAAAATATGTCATATTGGTCTATTATAGGCTTCAGGCAGTGTCAAGTTCGCTAAATCATGTTGACCAACAACATGAATGTGAATAGTTGGTCAGTTTGAACCCCAATCGAGTCGAGTTCTCTTAGTCCTAAATTCTAACTAGATGCGAATGAACGTGGGGTACGATTCGGAGCGCTATTATCTCTTAGCTTGTGAAACCTGAAAAAATAATTTATATCAGTATTTCACGAGTTTTGGTCAGTTGTTAGCCCATTTTGGGGGTCATGACCTAATGGGTCGTCCTTAAATTATGTAGGGATTTTAGGGGGGCGGGGAGGGAGGTTCATTATATTTATGGGCGGTGTCATGGAAAATCTTACGTGGGGTGAGGGGAGGGTGGGTTGAAAATCATGAAAAAAGGCCTAACGTAATTTAAGGACGGCCCCTAACCAAAGTAACCCTTCCAGCTCTTCATGTAATAAAAGGACATACATATCTGCTGTCTTGCAAATTATAAACGGTCACTTCAAATGTTAATAATGCCCCAGAGGTAAGTTAAACAAAACCAGATGAAAAGAAAATCTTATACATGCCATCACTTTATGTCAAAATCTGCATTAATTGGCCTATAAGACTTACTACTATAATAAAATATTTTATTATTCATAAAACTCAGTGTTATATGGAGTATCTCCGGAGGTACACGTACCACAGTTTGGGAATCACTTCTCTAAGGTCTAAGCCATAAGTTCTCAATGGGGTGCCGAGGCACCCTATGGTGCAGCGAGAAAATATGGGAAGTTAATAATTGAGTCTATATTAATAATGTACTAGTAAAATATTCTTGATTTAGTTAAGATTAATTTTATTATGTCATCTACTTAGTGTTTCCTAAACTCAACACACATGCACATAAAGATGGTTCATACAAAAAATGGTGCGGAATATAGGAGATGTATCAAAATCTACTGCCCTGAAATAGAGATGGAGAAACAATTTATGGTCTAATAATAATATGTGGGAAATCAGTGCTGAGGAAAAATACATTAGTTCAGGTTGATACACAATGTTCCCATTCATATGGCATATAATCTCTCATACCCGTAGTTTCATAAACGTAAACATATAATTACAAACCCCCTACACCTCGTTTCCTGTTTTCTCTATGGAACATAGACTACTAAAATTCAATTCAAGCGTCCCAACAAATTTAATACCTCTAGGCCAGATTATTTAGTTTTAATTATATATACTGTACATGTATGGACCTTATACTTTAAACGTGAATATTCTGAACCAGAACATGACACCCAAACATATTCATATAAAAGCCACAGAGTTCCACAGCTGTTATTACAACAGACTTTTAGTTTTAGTAGTAGTAGTAATAATAATAATAATAATTGTTTGGTATTATCATTTGTTTAAATAAAAAAATAGACACAAGTCCGGTGTTGAATGTAGAAATGTGTCCGTATTTCACATCACTGACAAGAATATTGTTTGCCCAGCCAGATCAATCGAGCCTTTCTGGGAACAACTTGACGTTGCGACCTAGCTTTACTGCAATTATAGAATTTCTTTCGCTTTATAACAATTTTTTTAGCACTGTGTTTTACTAATTGTTTAGATATGACCTTATTACGCCAGTGGGTTAGGGATGAATCCTTTTAAATTTAGAGGAAGTGTACTCAAATTTGCGAGGAAAGAGTGAGAAAATGTTTAGGAAATATCACCCGATTAGGATCGAGCCACGATCTCCCAGTCATCGGCAGACTAGTCTAGTGCGAGAGTGATGCCCTAGACCATGTGGCCACCAAAGTGGGATATTACCAATCCTCATGTCTAAAAATAACTAAACGATTAAAATAATATAATTTACCAAATCTTTAAAAGTTATGTAAGCTAGAGAAGTGGGAGGGAGCTTATGTAAATTCCTCCGCTCACCTACGTGAGGGAGGGAGGATCGAGAATCATGTAATAAAGCCTTACATAATTTAAGGATGCAATAAAAACTATGAGCCATAGATACAAGGCCTAGCAGCCGGGTCATGTTACTGAGCAGAGTAGAAACAAACTCAGGTCATTGCTTTATAAATCACCTTTTTAAAAAATGTCTCCAACTATTTTTTTCAAATGAATATCTGGGGAGGGTAGTGATAAATAATAATGTATACTTATTTTTCAGAGAAAAAATTATTTGAGGTAAAATTACAAATAACTCATTTTTGAAGATTTTGTCACTAACTATAATAACCTAGACGAGAGAGTATGTAGCTTACGATTTTGTCATAACATTTATTTGGGTTTATTACTAGGCAGGTAAAATAAAAATAACTCAAATTTAATGTGCTATATTTACCCATTGTGCTTTGATTCATTTTTAAACTTTAAAGGCTAAAGATGCAATAAAATATTTAAAAAGCAGTTTCATTTCAAAGACTAGAACAAGTTTGACTATAAATATATATGTTATTTTTATTACTGATATGACGGCGTCATACTACCTGTTCATGTTATACGCATATATGATAATCTTATTGGGTAGTAATGAGGAAGGAAGCATTTTAGAGGTTATCTACCCGCATTTTTATGTGAGGAGATGGGGAAACAATTTAGTAAAAACCACCCTCAGTAGACCCGACCAGGATTTGAACCCCAATCGCTCTTCTATCAGCAGGCCAATTTAACACTGGAGTGACGCCTTAAACCACTCGGCCATTGAAGTGCGTACCTGTTATTTAATATGATGTTTACAGTTTTCAAACATCTATAGAATTTACACAATTTTACAGAAATAAATGTTTTTGGGAATAATTTTTCATCCTCTTGGTAGATTTTAACTTTAGTAATATCTCCATGGTGTCAGTCTGCAAGCAGGATATACAAATCGAGAGGTTGCCGTAGATAGTGCCAACATTTTCAGGTTGAGGGTGCCATGTGGTCAGCACAACGAACCCTCCAGCCTTCTATCTCAGTTTTCTAGAATGAAGCGCTACTTATTCATTTAAGTAGCTCCTCATTTGTCCCCACGAGGTTGATCTTGGTTCCGTTTGAGACCTACTGCTTCACAGAGAGAATTGGAAACATCGGGGATAGAACCCAGGACTTCGGAATCTGAAGCTATGATTGAGTGCGTAAATTAATCAGTTCTAGTAACTTTGCTAGTTCGATTCCCTGTAAGGTTGAAATTACTTAGTACTAGCGTGATACGAACTCGGCCAAGGCACAAGAGATTTTTAACATATTATAAGTGCGTTACCGAGTGTTAGTAACATTTACCTTCAGCTAAGAGCTTTTAAAAAAAATGTACTTGAAACATCAGAATAATTGCTATATTGTTATATAGAAATATTTATTTTTATCTTAATTTTGATATTATTTCTACAGTAAATAAAATAGTATCGTTACTCATTCGTTATACTTAAATTAGAAGATACAGATAGCCTAAACGCCAGTAATATGTAAACCATTAAAAAAACTACACTTTACAACAAGCAGTTAAATAATCAATTTTATCTTTGAGTTTCTTCTTCCATCGACCCATGCTTCACAAACTTGTTATTCACAAGAATGTAAAATAATATTGTGTAAATACTTTTCCATCTCAAAATTTATACAATCCATTGGATCGTGTTCGAAAGCAAAAAAGTCACATTTTGTTAATTATATAAAAAGTAATCACTGTGGGTACTTATTGTTCAGGATTCGATACATTTCTTCTGAACTGCACATTTAACAAGCTAATAAAATAAATTAAATATGTTCACACTTTGACTACCAAAAACTTCATTCATTAGTTTTTTTAAATAACTTATTCCAAAATCCAATGAGAGTCAAATCCTAGACCGTAAAATAAATATAGTATATAAAAACATAACGAGAACGTCTCCAAGTTACATTTAGACAATATTTCATTTAAAATAACTATGTTTGATATGAGCAGAAAGGTTCATTTTGATTTATTATAATAGTGGATTAAAAATTCAAAGTACTGTAGTTTTCTTATATTTTGGATACTAACACTTATTATTACGTGTAATGTGCTCAATACTGAGAACAACCGAGAAAGAATGTAGGCTAAGAGTGAAGATTTTTACATGGTTTACTGCCTCAGGTAAATAAGGACTTGTGTCATAAAGCTTTGTATGTGGAGAAGTATATGGTTTTTTTCTTTGAAAATAATGTATCACTAGAGTGAGACTCATATCGGCCTCCTACAAGTAGGGACCAACTATCTTTATTCACAAAGCATTATTATTTTTTATTAGCACCGCGTCTTAATACCCGTTCGGGTTATACGCACTATTCACACAGCAGTTAAGACTTTGTGAGTATTTTAATTAATATATCACACAGCAGTTAAGACTATGTGAGTATTTTAGTTAGTTAATATATCAAGATATTTATATTTAATTAAACAAATTTGTCATAATTGGACATTGACACTTCTTATCCCAATGCACATGGTATTAATGTTTCTTTGACTCAAGAAGGTCACATAGATTGGCTTCACCCTCGACTGCAGCCTGGATTCCGATACAGCAGGTTAGCCAACATTTACAAAACGATACTAGCTTGTAAATGGGTACCGATCACACTAACGGCACCTATTATCAACTAAGATAACTATTTGTAGGAGAAGACTATAGTGTCAACTTGGGAGTCATTAGAGAGTTCAATATCGTCGTAATTATTGAAGCTAACCCAAATTTAAAAAGAAGAATAAATTATTCACTAAATAATATGTTATAAACAAACACTATAGCTTAATTTTACAAAGAAAATAAATAAATTGATTACAAATTTTTGTTTTCCCATTTAAAATGCATTGAAAGGGAAACATTTTAACGAAAATATTTCAATAACTATTTTTAGGATGGTTTGAAAATTTCATAAGAATTATGAAAGATGCCCAGATATGTTACTAAAATAAATAAAAAACAACAATGTTGAATTATTAAATATTTTTAAATACTTTTTTTTGTTTAGAGCCGTGCATTTATGGGTAGGCTCAGCCTTGAAATGGTTATATCAAGCCAAGGTCTTCCCATCTCTAATATTTACTCATTTTTTCTTTAGTGTTGGTACCTATGAATAAGTGGGGGCATTTTTCTTTGTAGTTTCAAGAAGGAGTCTTTCGTATTGACCAGCACTTGTTTTTTGTTATCAGGTATAAATGTGAACATACACTTCACCTATGAAACAAAACAATGAAGTCAAGTTCAAAAATCTCTTGCATGGATTTACATATCACAATATGCGTTACATTCCAAAATTCTCAGGCTCAAGTTTCCGTCTCATACTGTTGGGTGCAAGCTACGAGCAAACAGTTTATAACTTAATACCTAGTAACATCAATAAATGTTACTCTTTTATGTAGCGTAAATACCAGTTAATAGTGTTGTGCTCCAACAGGTATTAAGAGGGAAAAAACCACAAAAAGAAACATAATTTTGTAAAGATATAATGATGTTAAAATAAAGGTAAGAATGACAGTGTCCAGGATGTGAATGTTTGGACATATAAGCAATCAATTACATACACTTGTGTACACACATTTTTATTGGCTATATAAACTGTATTTAAAAACATTTAAGACACAATACACCTATCTCATCATTAATTAAAATCAGTGTTAACCTACTTTGTTATATAATTATAAATCTCATTGAATATTTAAAAGTACATTGGTATATTAAATAATGTATTGGTTTGCTGCAGTGTGGACTTGTGCAGATATGATATAGTCACTCTTCCAGTTAAGCAGTCTCACATGTTTATTTTAAAAACTATTGCTACACAATCCTACTCTTACAAATATATTAAATTGGACATACAACATGCAAAAAACATTATCTTGGAACATGAATTTAATTTGGCCTAGTGACAATCAAAGTCCTCTGATAATTGAGGAATTTTGTGGAATGAGTAGTAAGTAAAATTGAAACATCTACACATCAAATACCACTTATGTCATTTCAAAAAGGTTTATTTGAAAGTACACCAACAAAATCCCTGCACATTTCAATACCAAGATTTGTCTGTATTCTACACAATATCTAAATGTCAGATGTGCTATTCGGTCAAAGCCATTGCCAGTTATTATGATAATGCTATGAACACAATATGGTACCTCTAAATACCTTGTAGATAAACAAATATCACCACATACTTTTGAACTACACCTCATGGATAGAATGATTTGTTTTATATATTTTACATTCTAGAATAAAGAAAAAATATAATGAGAATATGTTATAAGACGACACTTTATTTTCCAAACTGTTGAATATAATAAGATGGCCTGGATTAGTGAAGAAACCATTGCTAAGTTGATTAAAGAAAGAAAGAATCTGTTGTGTTCCAATTATTTTCAATTCTTACTTTTTTTTTAATAACTTGTGCTAATGATTTGAAAATGAAGAGACTGTTACCGAAGAATAATTAGAAGTCACTTCACAAGAGTTATATGCAAACATTTTATATAATATCGATCACCGTTTGCAAATAAAACATACAGCACTTTCTCTAAACAGTTTATGTAGTGTTTGTAAATAATATGTAAAAATGTTGCCAGTAATACTGCAGAGGGACTATTAGATTACCCTATAATCATCAGTGAGTCGAACCCTAATATTTATCTATTCTGGTTCTTCAAACATTTTAAGGTTCAGGTTATGGTTTCAGTTAGACACAGGTAAAAGTTCCTTTTTTTTTTTTTG
>CABFWO010003460.1:45825-56199 GCA_902155825.1 Timema genevievae
TTTTTTTTTTTTTTTGTTCTTAATAAGTTCCAGTTTTTAAATTCTTTATTTAATGGTCATACCACTATTATAAAATTACTGAATATAAAAGTATATTAAAAAAAATTACAAAAAAAAAGTTTATATAAAAAATACAAAGGCATATCATAAGTCATAAGCTAAATAATTGCACAATTTATGATTTATATTTGGAAGAATGTAGAGGAAAGGTGGATAGAAACGAATAAAAGGGATGAATACAATATTGCTGTTACAATGAAAAGAAGAACACAGTTCACACTTTACATTGCTGCCATTGGACAAAGAGGTAATGGTTGCCTCTTGAAGAAAATCAACTGTTACTGCCCTGTCCCCCGACCTAGGTTTCATTCTATCAGAACTCATCAGGGAGGAATGTGAAACGTGCAACGTAACTTCCTAAAAGAGGAAACTAAAAAACACAAAAGGGAGAAAATGAAAAATTGTAAAGAATGACAGGACACATAGATGGGAACATGTAAAAGGTATAACATAAAGGACAAACACAGGAAAAGGACATTTTATATGGTTCTATCCACCTTTCCAAATATAATGTAATTGCCTCATATAGCGAAAAGAGGTTTTCCTTATTGAGACAATTTATGATTTGTAATCTGATACCTTAGCTCGGTCAGTGTGTCTGTGGCATATTCCTCTATGACAGGCCTACAAGTCAGTAGTAGTGGAAAATATGTGTCTTGAATAAAAAAACTGTCCCAGGCCACAGGATGTAAAAGTGTATAGAAACATATAAAAGGAAGGAACACAATATTGCTGCTTGTACAATGAAAATAATCACTTAGTTCACACTCTACATTACTGCCATATTTAGTTTGTGCCCTTTTATATGTGTTTATCTACCTTTCCTGTACCTTTTTACAAATGTATTAAGAAATATCTATAAAAATGTAGAACAGTTATGAACCCATATATATATATATATATATATATTGATATGCTTCTTGAGCAATTTATTTTCTGGGTTCTGGTTTTCTAAAAATAACTCTTTAATTTTCGTTATTGATTTTGGTTCTGGTTCAACTCATTGCTAACAATCAAACTAACAACTAACATTTTGGTTCTGGTTCAACTCATTGCTAACAATCAAACTAACAACTAACAATCAAAAAATTGTACTTTAATTATTTGTTGGTACCCAGCCCAATTTATTGTTTGCTGCAGGTATGTCTAAGTTGAGAGCCTGGGTCAGAATAATAATCATAACAGGTACATTTATGGCTGTAAAAGTTAACAACCTTGTTGAGCTGATTTTATAAAATTGAATTCAAGTAGAGTTTTTGTAGTACAAACTTGCATCAATAACTTTTCCATGATCTAGTAAATCAAAAAAATATAGAAAGTAATAATAATAATAGTGATGCATTGGTTTTGATCAAAGCTTAGTATGTTGACCATGAGTATCGTATAATTTAGAGTTGGGTCGAATCTGAATCTGAATCTTGAAAAATATTATGAACATAGCAACGGGTATGAGCAGAATTAGAGCTCTAAAACCAATTTCTCTTATTTTCTTGAATCTTCTTAAGGATTCTAAGATCCATTCAATCAAGGTTTTTATTACTATAAATTGGCTATTTCAGTGTCGTCTTGTGAAAGCAAAGGGCTATGTTCAACTAGATAGTTTTATCATAGAATGCACATTTGTATGACAAAAAAGTGGATACAACTAAAAAAGACTAACCTCTAAAATATATATAAATGATTTCCCCCATAAAATATACAAATTATAGCAATCCAAGCAATGCATGGAATTTGGTAACTATAATTTATTTGTATGTATTTTTATTTGTAGGCTAGCTTGGGTGATTTTTATAATGACACAATAAATAACATATTTATGTAAATTTAGCTTTGGGATCACTTAAAACCAAACTTAAAAGTGTGACTTTTAAATTAAAATTATATATAGTTGAAAATTTAAAGATAGAAAAATATAATTTTTTAAACTTTATAAGTAAATTACAAAATGGTGTGGCTACCATCTATTAAAATGTACATTGTAGAGTATTTAATACAATGTATTTATAATGAAATGATAGATAATAATTATCTAAACTAAAACACTAATTAGAATTAGTTACAAATTATGAAAACTCCATCTATAATCTATTTATAAAAACCAACCTCTCGCACATAAAAGAAATCTTCTCCCTATTTCTAATATTATTTAAATAAACATGTTGTCACCAATTGAATCTCCCAGTACTAATAAAGGAACCGTGGGTTTCAGAGAGTATGATTATTGTTTTGAAAATTCAAGGAGAAGGGTATGAAAAGTTAAAAAGTAGGATCAATTAAAATAACAATATAAAAATATTTAAAGTGAAAGAAGATGAAGGGTGATTGTAAACAGCTAAAAGTTGAATGAGTCCAAAGGGAAGGGCAAGTTTAGTGAGAAGTCTGCACTAGCATTTGCCTAAGGGAAAACAAACAAATGAAATGTCCAGTAAATCAGGTACACTATGCTCTGCTGCTAGATATATGATTTGAGTCTGAGAAATAATATCCATTGTGGCATAAAAAAAATAGTTTCCATTAACAAGTTGCACCTCAAAGTTGGTTGTTTACAAGAAGTTTTATTGTGTTTGTATGAAATAAACAATTTAAAAACATCCAAAACAAGTTTGTAGTTTTACTCAATTATAAAATTATAGATTTTTTAATTTAAAAACATAACATTTCAAACTTGACAAACTTTGTTGAACCATTTGCAAGTGCTAAAACTTCTTCATTTGACTTACTGCTAATTAACTAGAATTTAGTTTTGGAAATGTTTAACAGAAAAACCTTTAGTAAAGTGGTTTCAATGTAAACTTAAAAAACAAAAGCTTTACAGAATGATGGAATGTCATGTTCTATTGCTTTGTTTCTGGGAATTGAATCACAAAATTTTACTTGTGTGTAAAAAAAAATCATGCAAATATAAATAAAAAATATTTTTAGGTAATTTTTATACATCCATTAACAATATTTTATGGTAAAAAAACTACTTTTTGTGCAAGGATAGTTACGTGACTAAACACAACACAAGCAATGGTTAGAGCAGCTCTCCACACATGTTCCATGTGGGCTATTACTGGCTATAGTCTATTACTTGGGTGGGGGAGGCGGAGGCTGGCTGAAGGGAAACCCATTCATGGTTTGTTGTCTTTGAAACTGTCCAAATGAATTGTGCCCATATCCCATAGAGTTCATGTTGCCAACATTGCCCATATTACCTGAGTTGCCCATGTTACCTGGGTTACTCGGGTTGCCCATGATACCCGGGTTACCCATGTTGCCCCTATTCCCCATGTTACCTGAGTTACTCAGGTTGCCCATGTTACCCCTATTCCCCATGTTACCTGAGTTACTCGGGTTGCCCATGTTACCCGAGTTACCCATGTTACCCGGATTGCCCATGTTACCCGGATTACCCAAGTTACCCCTATTCCCCATGTTCCCCATATTGCCCATACGATTCATATTGGTGATCATGGGCGGTGGGTTGGAGCTTTGGAAGAAAGTGGGTGGGGCTATTTTATTGCCCAAAAGTGAAGGTGGAGCAGTGTTTCGAGTTGGCCCTCCTCCTGCTTGAAAAGGTTGGGGCAAAAGGGGAGGAGCGTGGCTCCCCCTATTGTTGCCAGAGGCATCTGAGAAACGAGAAGATCCACTTCGTTCCTGACTCTGATTACTCCAGCGACTAGTACGCTCTTTGTTTCGATCATCAGCTCTACTACTGGAGCGATCATTGCTATGACCATCGCTTCTGTCTCTACCCCGGGGTACATTCCTATCAGCAACCCTAGGTCCGTTTCTATCTCCCCCTCGTGGAGGAGCTCCCCTGTCACCGACCCTAGGGCCCCCGCCCCCTCCTCTTGGAGGCCCTCGGTCACTAGCACCTCCAGGCTTGTTGCTCCACCTATTGCGACCTGGAACATCACACAGTTAATATACTCATAGTTATACACGTAACTGTAAGCATGCCTATGGAGTTGGTACGCCAAGCCTTCAACTTCAACTCCTCTATTTTTATATTGTCCAACTCCTTCATAAATGGCTTAAGTATAGCAGTAAGTAAAAACAAATTGACTGCAGTAGAATTATCCAATACCAATTACTTCATGGGAAGCGTCTTTGGCATTTTGAATTTATATTTGAATAGATTTGTCAATCCAAATTACAAGTAATGCTCCTAAAGAATAAAAAAGTATAAAATAAAAATGATAATATTCACCATATAATGTTATAATATTATTAGTTTTTATTTTGAGGTCTGAGTCGGTACATTTTTACTGACTCTACCCAAAATTACTTGGCCCTGATTTATAGCACAGTTTTTTTAAATTTAAATATGCACCTTAAAATAAGGGTTAGTGCTATGTACACAAAACCAACTTATTGAACCAAAAATAGGCTACACTTTTTTCCCTGAACGGTCTTTATAAAACCATTGTGCGGCCTATTAAAATTGTGACTTAAATTCTATGTAACAAATTGTGCACCAATGGGAATTGCACAGGGCGTTATGAAAGAACGTATATAGCGAATACTTAGTGGACCGATAGTGTGGTCCTGAGCATACTATCGCTCCATCTTTTAGCTTATGATGATGCAAGCAAACCCACCCTAGTATCCACAAAGCATTCACTTTGTCAAGTTCTTGCATACGGCCCATAGAGGTCTATTGAAATAAATTGTAATCACTGCTTAGCTACCTACAAAGTAGGTGGACACTAAAGCCTTTTTGACATTAATAAATATAAAACTTGAAAGTAAAAATAGCTAAATAATACTGTCTGTTGGTTAAAACACTATTCTATTGCAACACTGTTTTATTGTGAGTATATGGTGTTTAATAAGTTTGGAATATTCAATACGTCTGGTCATTTAGAAAAAAAGTCTTAAATATGAAAGAAATTTTTAAATATAATTATCAAATATGAAAAAACACACTTGTAAATATAGTGTCTGTGTGTGTGTGTGTGTGTGTGTGTGTGTGTGTGTGTGTGTGTGTATATATATATATATATATATATACAGTAGAGCGTCGGAAATCCGGAGCGTCGCAAATCCGGATCGGCGGTGAGAGCAGGTCAAGTCTTGTACAAAAAACAATTAAGGACTTTTTTACCCAGTAAGTTTCCATTAATTACAGTAGATTCTTGTGTTTTTTTTCTAAAAAGTATTGTAGAGTTACTAATCTAAATTACATAATGTACATGTTCTTATTCAATATACTTTATTAAAGTATTTTGTGTACTGTATTTTTCGAAGCCTTCAGCCTCTATTTTGCAATACAGTAGACTCCCGAGAGTCATGTATCCTCTAGTCAATACATTACGTATGTATACAGTTAGTGAAAGCACATTTGAAAATCCGGACAATTCAGTAATCCGGATGGGTCCCGGTCCCGATTGATCCGGATTAACGACGGTCCACTGTATATATAAAACACACACATAAAAACACACAGAGTGTGTTACAGTAGGATTAACAAATATTTTGGGAGGTTGTAGTAGGCCTATAATATTGTGAGTAAAAAAGTTCATGTATACATGTGTCCAATTCTCAATGAATGTAGAGTTATAGCTGTTTGTAATTGGTGCATAAAAGAGCCATTTTTAGAGGTGTATAAAGAACAATAAATAACGTGTTTGTTTTATTGAATGTTTGAAAACGCCACCACAACCTCAATGCACTTTTCAATTCTTGTGGTAACTGTACATGCGCTGTTGTTCTTCTGAAGATATTGGTGTTCTTTTATCCATAATGTGAGCAAGCAATTCATCTCTTGTATTTACCTTTTCATCCATCCCCACAAACCACAACCTAAGGAAGTGAGGTGTGGAAACCCCGGGGGCCAATCAACTTGACCACCATGACTTATA
Source organism: Timema genevievae (assembly GCA_902155825.1). Classification (NCBI taxonomy): domain Eukaryota; kingdom Metazoa; phylum Arthropoda; class Insecta; order Phasmatodea; family Timematidae; genus Timema; species Timema genevievae. Next base: position 51,735 of record CABFWO010003460.1, read on the forward strand.
CATTGTTCAGAGAGAGTTAGGTTTAGATATTGTGTCACCTATTTTGCAGATAAATGGGACCTGTAAGACGATTTGTAACACAAGAGACCCAATTACCCGACTGTAGACCATACCACACCACATGTTTACAGAGAAATGACAGTGAACGTTTGTTTCTAAAGAGGCACGTGGATTTTTGTTGGACTACCAATGCGAGTCGCGGCTATTGTTGATAATTGTCACGGGTGAAAGTAGCTTCATCGCTGAAAAGTATTAATGGAACTAATTTACCCACTAATAAAATTCCTATCAAATAGTTCCATTTCCTGGTTGAAGGTGTGGTAGCCATTGAATGTGAAATAGATACAAGCCATGCTGACATGATATGTTTGCCATCCTCCTGTATGTGTAGAAACTCAATGTGTGCTTGTAGTAGGACTACGTTCTACTGACTGAAGAATGTCTTCTAATTCAACCGCTCTTTGTTCAGAAGTAATAAAAGAGCTGGGGACTGTACCAGTCTTACACAATCTGTTGTGAACACTACAAACACTAATGATACCGGTACTCTGCAGTTAGGAATACATCGACACTACTTTCTACAAGCACTAACAGCACTTACATTAAAAACCGTAAACAAACACAATATTAGCAAATTCAGCACGAGTCAAGATGTGCGGCATTTTTTTAGCACCGTGTCTTACTACTCGCTTATGTACTAATTACAACAACAGATTAGGGACTAGGAAGGCTTAATTTAGAGGAAATGCATCCACATTTGTGTAGAGGGAGAGTGGAAAACCACCCTCAGTGCATCCGATCGGGATTGAACCCCGATCTCCCTGTCTTTGGCAGTCCACTCCAACGCGAGATTAAAGCGCTAGACCATGCGGCCACCGAAGTGGGTGCAACATTCTTACCAACACTTCTAACACCAAACAGTGTCAGGTTATAATTGCTTCTTAGTCACAGCTGATTTAGAGAAAGCTGTAAGTGCCAATTTCAAACAGCTGTATTTCAGCATCTATTGAGAATTGGAGACATGTTTGTATCAACTTTTTTACTCACAATAATCAATAGGCCTACTGAAACACCCTGTGAGTATATATGTAAAACACACAAATTAATCAATCAAGGTATACTCACTTCTTCCTCCAAATCCCCCAGACCTGGACATTTGGGCCATTTCGTGGAGTTTAGGGTTCACCACTTGATTGGCTTCTTGCAAGACAGAAATTAGATCTCCGGCTTGTCTAGCGTTAGTTGGGGTGAAAAATGCATAAGCTGTTCCAGTATTCTGTGACCTGGCAGTTCGCCCAATGCGATGGACATAGTCTTCAGAGCTTGATGGGTAGTCAAAATTGATAACAAACTTGACATCCTCCACATCTAATTTGACAAGTCAACACGATAATAGTACAAGGTCAATTAAGTTACTAAGGTATTGAAAACATAATTATTACAGCTATACTTATTAAATATTTATTATATTTAAAAAAATTGTGACTTAAAGAAAAAAACATTTACTGGCTAGGTAAGTGAAGTATATAACTAATTATATAGAAATATTAAAGTACTTACCATTAAACTTGATAAAACTAGCTTAACATAATATATAATAATCTCTTTAAAATAAAGCATCCAGGCAAATTTTAAATACATATTGTTTAATAAGTTGTAGGTCTATTGTGGCGCCACAATTAACTAAGAATGTTGTTATTTGTTGGTTGGTTGGCCGTACTATAAGATACTTCCAATGTTTTGTGCTTTTTGACATGCCAAATGCAATTCATTTCCTGTGTGATTTAATCACAGTGTATTAGTCATGATTGTAGCATATCTGTACTAATAAACTATGATACACAAGAATTTTTGCTATATTATGAAACAATTATGTAGGCTAGTATTTAAAATTTATACAAATTTGTTAAATATGGATTTTTAAAAAGAAATGTGCTAAATATTATTTATTAGTTTGTAACGAGGCAAAATATTGCACACACAGACACACACACACTAAAATAAATATTTAATCATAATTGTATACATTACTAATGGAACTTATAATAGACCACATTTTAAATTGTCTTGCACAATGTCATTATGTCTGAAATAAAAAAATGGCCATATTAAAATAAAAATGCAAACTTGCTTACCTTTATGACATACTAAATTAGTGAAGTAATAAAAAATAAATTGAGCCATTAATATTTCCAAATAGTCATGTTATGTCATTCATGGGCATGAAAATGTTTATAAAATCCTTAATGGGATTGCTTTCATGTACGTACATCCAGAGGTGTCAGTTATGGAGGATGAAGTTCTCAATGGACTTTCTACTAAACCAAGCAAAATTAACTTAAGACTAAAGTGAATTATTTCAAAAGTGATTTTGTGAGTTAATAAAGAGTGCAAGTTGCTTATTTGAATTTTCAGATTTTAGTTCCTAAAATAATTTTATAAATCAAATTTCCAAAATGCAATTTATTGAAACTTGCATGTTTGTATACGTTAACAGTATACATCAATAAAAATTTGTTTACAAGCAGCATGTTCATAAAAACTTAATAGTTATAATAATTACAAAAAAATGACCAATTTTAGAAATTTTAAATTATTTTGGAATTTTATTGTATTTATTTTGATGCATTTGCATTTTGCAGAACTTAAATTTTCAAATTTTCCCGCGAGAAAAACCAATGGTCAGTGAAACTAACCCCCCTCCCCCACAAACGAATCCTGGATGCACCAGTGCATAGAATAAATAGATTTTTAAAATTGTATAAGCTACAAAAATTAATTTAGTCAAGAACTAATAAAAAAGCACAAAGGCCAACCCTTTTTTATTTATAATTTATACAAAAATAATTGTTATATAAAGTTGAAAAGAAAGCATAAAAAAGTTGTGTTTCTTAAAACTAATTTGTCATGTTCCTTAAATTGAGTTAAACCTTTTGATTATTTTAGCATCACTAAAATAAATAGTCAAATAATATGTCCATATTTTTCTTTGCTAAAGAATTTTGATTTTTCCATAAATAAAAAATGACATAAATGACAAAAATAGCTGTACATGTGAAAATGTTAATGACTCTATTTGACCAAGAGAACAAAAATGCCAAGTAGTTACCTGCAGATGCCCTGGAAACCCTGAAAGTTCCTAACATTAATTAGTTCTGAGGGTATGGGGTTGTGTGGACAGACAATCGTGGCATTTTTGTGAGGCTAATTCTCCCGTGGGCTTCGATAATTCAGTGAGGCCCTTGAGGAACCAACCAATCAGAGGCACTGCCAGAACTATTGCATGATTGCTTGTCTATCAAATAAACTATCTTGCATGTGCCTCTGAAAATAGAAACAAACCAGACTGATTAGCTGACAAACATAAACTTGATGCCCAGACATAACAATCAAACTCTGATCAATCATCTCAGTTTGACAAAGATACAAGGTGACATGTCTACCAACTAAATGGTATAATTTATGTTCAAACCATTATATTGCAATAGATTCCAGGGGAAAAAAGAAACTATTTCCTTAACCTACAATGACATGCTTGTTTATAAACAAGTCAAGAGATAGGAATCCCTTGGGACCACGGTAATATTAATGGTAGATCTGTAAAATAGCAGCATTGCAGTAGAATATGAGAAGTAATGTGTACTCCATAGGAGAGATTAGATAAGAATCTCTTTAAAACTAAATAATTCTCAAGTAGTTCCATAGTGTCAAATTTGAATCCAATCGACCCAAAATCCAAAATAGTTTGACCAAATTCAAAATATAAATAAGGTCATTCTTAAACATCTAAAAGTTCAGATAGAAACAATTAAAAAATCAAACGGTTTGTACCATTTTCTGAGTGGAATGCAATATAAGAACAATTCAAATAATGACTTAAATAATGCTTTTAAGCAGTGAGCCATGATAGTATGAGGTTAGTAATTGACATGAAAAACTGATTTTAATCTGAAAAAAGTTGTCCAACAAAATTGTGAATAAACCCGTTATTTAGTTAGAAATAGGTAGTGAAGTTTATAGGTCCATTAAAGAAAAAATGCTCACTAGACAATATTTTTGCCAACAGTTAAGTATTTAGTAAAGTCCAGCTACTATTTTTATTGCAACATTCCCAAATAAAATGTAAACTTGGTGGTTAATTAAATATTCAAACATAATCAACAAACTTTAAAGATGACAGATTTTTATAGTTTCAAATAAAAGTAGACTACAAATGGGCGTTCACATTTACCAATGATAACTTATTTTTTTAGAGCAGCGGTTCCCAAACTGTGGGTTGAAAAAACTTTTTGAAATGTGAAAATGTTGTGAATATTTAAAAATAAATCAAGTAAAAATGGGATTGTGACTAAACAAAGATGGTGTCTACTCAAATTGACCAATGAGATTCCCGACTTTTTCCCTGATTACTCCTGATCATTTCCTAAAATTCCCGACTTCAAAGTATGTCACACCCTTCTCCCCC